>WBZZ01005537.1:22500-70000 GCA_019918135.1 Paulinella micropora
CAACCAAGGAAGTCTGTGGGTAAAGTATTAACCCGATGCCCAGCTAAGCCGTGATGTTTGCACGGAAGGGACTGATACGGACGATACCAAAGCTCCCTAGTACCAGGCGGGGCCAGGGCTCGTTCCATAAGCGCCCCTTGCAGAACGAGCTCCCACCTCCATTACAGAGGACCCAGTAAGCAGATGGAGTTTCGAGACTGTCGACAGTCTAGTATAAACCGACAGAGCACTGTGGGTTTTATTCCGGGCTCAACAAGCGAGAAAGGGCACCCTGAAGAGATAGATAGATAGATAGATAGATAGATAGATAGATAGATAGATAGATAGATAGCTATACATGGATAGATAGATAGATAGATAGATAGGATAGATAGATAGGATAGATAGATAAAGGTAGGTAGGTAGGTAGTTAGATAGGTAGATAAATAGGTAGGTAGGTAGTTGATAGGTAGACAGACGTAGATGGATGGATAGACAGATGAAAACGAATGACCGGAAAAATCGAATTCGAGCTAAATAGGTATATACTATTGTGTATTATTGATTGCGGGAGGTAGGATTGGTGGAAGTAGTTGTAGGAAGTAAGAAGTGTTTGTGTTAGTCCTTGCAGCATGCGTGCGCTGTGCTGTTGGATGCGATGTTTGGACTTGCATGTGTAGGAGGCATGCTCGTGGCGGTTGCAGACTCCCATGCCTGAGGCCGTGAGGTCGCCACGCTGCGCCGTGTTGCCGCCATAGTGTGTGCCTGCTGCACGTAGGAACCTACCAGTGACCAACTGTACCGTGCAAGACATGAAAGGCGTGGACCTGGTCTTCTCTGCCTTGGACAGTGGTCCTGCCAAAGAAATAGAGCCTCTGCTGAACGAAGCAGGTCTCCCTCTTGTCTCTTTTCATAGTCCTTATCCATGTTACCAATTGTGAATGCAGGCATCCCTGTCTTTTCCAACGCTTCCGCTCAACGCATGGTTGAAAGATTTCACTGCAACCTCTTTTCTGTCTTTTGTTCGGGGTGGTGTGAGGGGAACGTACGTGATTGACTTAATCATTTATTTATCTATTTGTTTGTTATCTTGTTTTCACTTCTTGATTTTCCATTAATTTTGTCTTTTTGATGTCTTTGGACAGGTGAAGGACGTTCCTATATTAATCCCTGACGTGAACGCAGAGCATTTGGAGGTTATCAACCAACAGAAGCATTTTGCAAAAGGTCTCGCTTTTTGTATGTATATTTTTGATTTTGCTTTGTGTTGCACCTTCTCCTCAGGAGGCTATAGCGTGACAAATGCGAATTGCTCCACTACTGGCTTGACCATCGCGCTAGAACCCATCCGGAGAGCACTCGGGATCGACAAGTTAGTGGTTGTGACGCTGCAAGCTCTATCCGGGGCTGGCGGTAATATTATCTATCCTAATCTAGTCTAATCTGATCTAACATAACCTAATCTAATCTAACTGTTCTTCAATTTTGTGACGGCAACCGTTTCTCTTTGTAGTGCCCGGTGTCCCTTCACTGGACGCAGTAGATAACGTCATCCCTTTCATCGGAGGTGAAGAGGAGAAGCTTGAGACCGAAACCCAGAAGATCTTTGGGAAAGTGGGCAAAGGCATCGAGCACGACTTGAGCATCGGCGTGACCGCCCATACCAACCGAGTGCCGGTCGACTTGCAAGCCTTGGTCTGCTCAAGCGTTGTGGTTGTCTGTGTGTAGATCTTGGATGGCCACACAGCATGTGTTTCCTTCACCACCAAGACGCCCAACGCCACAGTAGAGGACGTCAAGAAGCTCTTGCGAGAGTTTCAGTCCCCGGTGAGAGCTTCCCCTCTGCAGGCTCTTCATGCATAGCGTGCACCACATAATGAAAGTAGGTGTTGAAAGTTGGTAATATGTGATGTGTGACCTAGAAAACATGCATAGTGTTGAAAGTTGGTAATATGTGATGTGACCTAGAAAACATGCATAATCGACTTCCTTTTCCTTCTGTTCCTGTTGCTTGTTTGTTTGCAGGTTCAGAAACTGAAGCTGCCTTCTGGACCAGAGAGGCCAGTCGTGTACCTGGACCAGCCTAACCGACCACAGGCGCGCCTGGACAGAGACACGGGGCGAGGTTACACCATCTCTGTAGGCCGCCTCCGACCGTGCAAGCTCTTCCAGTTCAGATTGGTCAGCTTGCCATATTTGACGAGCGGCTATGGACCTCCTGCTTTCTGTTACAGGTGTGTTTAAGCCACAACACCGTGATTGGTGCAGCTGGCGGGTACCTTCAAGCTTTCCTCCCTTCTTTCTCTCTTTCTCTCTCTCTCTCTCTCTCTCTCTCTCTCTCTCTCTCTCTCTCTCTCTCTCTCTCTCTCTCATTCGGTCGCCATCATTGGAAGCTAAGTTGGGTCATAAGAAACGCGCTTGCGAAAGATTGCACTTTGACGTAAAAGTTCCGTCGGTCTTTCGTCATCTATATCAACCAAGGGCGTTTCCCGCAAATCATACTTGTTTAGATCATGGTAGATGGCGCAGGTTTCAACTTCGCTGATCCACCAACAAAAACCACATTGAACAAAATACTAAGCAAGTGAGAACAAAAGGTGATGTAGAAAATGTAAGAAATGACAGAAACTTGATGATGTGTTGGTCGTGTCATGATTGTGTAACGAAACAAAATATTAATGAATTGACAAAAGAAAAGGTGATGGAAAAAATGTAAAATAATCTTGACAGTAATTTTTTCATGCTTTGGTCGTGACATGGTTGTGTAAATTGATGCATGAAAAATTTCATGTAAACCTATGAGAGATACATTGTGTATGCACATGATTGTTTAATTTTTGTAATTCTGGTGTTGCTAGATCGATCCTGAACGCCGAACTGGCCATAGCCAAAGGATACTTGTAAAATCATGAATTCCAGTTTCTTTGATCTTGACCCAGGCCTTTCTTGCTTATTATTAATAGTAATAAAAACTTGTTCAGGTGCAGCCTAATGCAGCAATAAGTCTTAATGGGAATGATTCATGCTCGGGACCGCATCCGCATGATCAGGTAGAGGGACGGATGCGGCATTCGCAGGCCTGGCTGTGCAAATACGTTTGACATATTCATTGTAAACGTTCATTCACAAACGTGCTGTACTATTCCAACGATAGCTCGATGAAAGAGCAGGTCGGTAATATAACCAAACACAGTCCTCAGAAAAAGAGAATGATGTCCCGTTATATTACCAATACTGGTAGCTGAGTGACGCAAAGGAAAAAATACGCCAAAAGATCAGGATAATATTGGCATTTCAGACAAATCCGGCTAGACGAAAGTCTACAAATAAGTTTTTAGCTAATATATAATACGTTGGCACGGGGTGATGTCCACAGTATCTTCTCCCTCTCGACACCTTTCTACGCCACACTGCTTCGCTCTGCACCCTTCTTCCGTGATCCATACTGAATTGGAATAGAAGTGCTCTGTTCTCTTAGTAAGTTGGCAACACAGAAGGTATTGTATATATATATTGAAAGCAGGTTTGTTGTCTCCGACCTATTAATTGTTAGACTATTTTACGCAAACACTGTTTTATATTGTATAATAAAATACTTACCACCCGATAAGATCTGAGTGGGACCTGCCGGTGAGTTCGGAGTTATCACAACTGGACGAGAGGGTCCGTACTTTACTTTATTAATATCAGTTAATACATATGTAATTTTGAGCATTCAAGTTTAAACGTTGGTAAAACGGAGGCAACTATAACTTTTCCTTTGAGAGACTCGCCATCGGGAACCTTACCGATCCCTTTCAGGATCACTCCGGGCTACTCTAGCAAGACTGTCTCGCAGTAAGGAAACGCACTTTAATAACTCGTATAAGTAAGCCTGCTCAGAGAACTGAACTAACCGCGAGAGAATCTGCCACGTCACACAGAAGCTGCCACGTCACAAAACTGACTAACTTAGATGACCAAGTTACGTAATTATAATTATGACTGGTAAATGATGCATTAAGTCCTTAAGTTAACATTGGCATTATTGACTGTCCGTCCAATTGACAAATCAACTATTCACGTAACGGTGACTCGTGATTAAAATTGAAATAGCTATGACCAACGCGCCGGGGAGTCCCCCTTAGTTATTTGTCAATGCTATACCTATCCGTCATAAGTGTCTTATTGTTCTTAAGCAAATGAAAAATTTGCAAGCGCTTCCCGTAAGGGGTATCAGAAGTCTAGAAAAATTATATATATAAATATAGTAGAGGTGTGCAAGTGAAAAAAGTGAAAAGAAAGTAAGCGATCAGTTCTTTGCGTTGAAGGTAAGTTGTCCGATCTCCGCTGCCACCTGTCGCCGAAAATGTCTGGTGGGTGTCGCAACCCGCCACCCGAGTCCCGGCAAGCCTCCGGAGGCCCGCCACCAACGGCCTCGATACTACGATCCGATTGCCACTGGCGCCCAGATCAACACCTATAGGAGAGGACACACTCGCACAAAAGAAAACACAAAGAAGAACAAAACACAAAACATCGGTGAAACACCTGCGATCATTCCGGGGATTCCGGAATGATGACAGTGAATTTGTTCAATAGATACATGAACTGATCACGAGATAATGGTTTGGTGAGTAGATCACCGATTTGTTTCTTAGTACTGACTTTAATAAACTTTATCTCATCATCTCTCTGTGAATGATGTATGAAATGTAGTTCGAGAGGTATATGTTTGGTGCGTGGTCCGAATAATCCCCGTTCGCCTGCGAGAATTGTTTGAGTATTATCCTCAAATGACTTACTTCAAAGGACCTTTGTGCGGAATTCCGAGTTCCTGTCTAACATGACCTACAGCTAGACCCTCTCTAATACATTCTGCTGCTGCAAATATTTCAGCATCATTCGAACTAAGGGCTATCCTACTCTGTCTCTTAGAAAGCCAACCTATAGGGTCCGCTCCCCATAGAATTACGTATCCCGTACGTGACTTTCCGGTCTTATTGCAAACCTTATGGGCCGCATCAGGCCATAACGTGACTTTTGGATAGAATTGACCCTCTTGCGAGGATTTAGGCCCGTGAAATGCTAAACCGCGAAATGAGCCAATTAAATACCGCATATCCTTCCTAACATTGCATAAGTGACTCCCTTATCTATGGTCTGCATAACACCAGCTGCATTGAGCGCCTGTTCTATATCCGGCCTAGTTACCTTAGCTAAACAAAGAAGACTACCGACTATGCTAGCTATAGCGAACTTACGCAACGCTGCATCATCGGACATAGCTAAGGGCAACTGATCTAGTGCAGGGGTGCTTACGGGGCGGGACTTACCATACCCAAACTCCCTTAACACCTGTAACTGGTACTTACGTTGATGAAGGATAATTCGTCCTCCTTCCTGTACTATTTCAATCCCTTTGAACTCCCTTGCAACTCCTAGCCGTTTTAGGGGAAAATGCTTCTCCAAAGCACTTGCAAAATCTTCATACGCGTTCATGCTAGGCGCCGTAATGATTAAGTCATCTACATGAAAAATCCCCACTATGGCTTCTCTTATGGGCTTGTCATTCTCAACAAACATACAGAGGTCTGAGTCTAAAAGCCTAAAGCCAAGCTCCTTTAACTTCGAGGCTAATATCTCATACCATCTACGACCTGCTTGCGGCGCGCCATACAAAGCACCATCAATACGCAAAATCATCCCCTCATGCCCCTCTCTGTCTAACCCATCAGGAGCATATGCAAACACAGGGTCATGCATTCGCGCATTTAGGTAGGCATTCTTAAAATCAACACCATACAGCTTATGGCCATCCCAAGCAGCAAGCTTTGCAAGCATTAGCAGTGAGCGATGGGAGGCACAAGGAACAAACAACTGGTCAGGGTTAAAACTAGCTCCTGGATCTAACATGTCTCCCCTCAAAGCTAGTCTAGACTTAACAAACTTCCTATTGTTCTCGTCTATCTTCACTTTATGAACCCATGTGAGCCTAACTATCTTGCTAACTCCAGCCTTTTTGGCTTCACTATAGTTAACCCAAGTGTATGTCTTAAAGTCTTTAAGAGACTGTATCTCCTTCTTCATGCCTTTTTGCAAATCTTTCGCTGTCATACCCTGCTCTGCTATCTCTTTCGGCACACGAATGTTAAGATAAAGCAAAAGCTCATTCAGCTCATTCATGCATCTTTCATGACATAACATAGCACTCTCCAACTCTCCGGCAGGCAATACGGACTCTCCCTCACTTACCCTGTACTTGCTGATCTCTGAATCTAGCATCTTCTCTAGTTTGTCTTCAAACTGTACAAAGTGAGATGGCTTAGGTTGTTTTCTAACTTTTAACCTGTCTTTGGGGGCACATTTCTGCTTCACTATTCCCATGCGTACTTTGCTCTCCCATCCTTCTCCGTAGGTCTTCTCTGCCCACTCCTCTCCCCACTCTCTTGCAGGGACTCTCACTCTCACTCCCTCTAGTTCCTGAACCTCAACTACCTTTCGTTCTCGTTTTAGTTCAGTATGCGGTCGTGATTGTGGTTGTTGTGCTTGTCGTCTTGCTCTCTTTCCTTCGTGAACTATGTTAGCTTCTGTGATCTTATCACTTTGCTCCCATGTTCTTCCTTTACTAGGCTGCTCACTCTCTTCATATGCTCTTCTCTCGTGTTGTGTCTGTGGATCAGATGCATCTATGAGTCCTGTGTTGGTTGTCTGTGGGGTTGTGTCGGTGGGATGGGGTGCAGCTGTCGATGTTGTGTCGATGTCCTGTGTAGAGAAGCTATCTTGTGTTGGTGTGTGATTGTGATCTAAGCTGTCTCCCCCTGTGTCCCCTCCATACTCCCCCTGCTCTTGTTGACTGTCTGACTGACTAACATCATCGACATGGTCATGTGAATCGTCATCGTCATGAGTCTGTGTCGTGTCCTTTTGTGTGTGGGTGGTGGTGGCTGTGGTGGTGGAGGTTGTGGTGTGTGTGTTGTGGTGTGTGTCTGTTCGACATCGACATCCTTACTCTCACTCTCCCCTCAGCTACATCCTCATCCCACTCTACTGTCCTATCTGGGTGTGCTTCCTTACCTATCATATACGGATTAAACCGCACGTTTCTAACTCCTGCTATCACCTTCCTACCGTCCCACACTCTGTATAACTCCCTAAACAAGTCATACCCTGCTAGCATGATCTTCTTTCCTCTAAACTGACCTTTTCTACCTTTTACCTGTGTAGATAACTCCCATGCATCCTATTGGTCTGAGGTGGGTTAGGAAAGGTTTTCTGCCTAAAAGCTGCTCATATGGGGAAATCCCCTTTCTTGGCCCACGAGTGGCGGGCAAGATGTTGTGGAGGGTGGTGGCAGAATGCTCCATTTCTGCCCAAAATGAAATGGGCAGATGGGCATGATACCGCATAGCCCTTGCGACTCCTGCTGTTATATCATTAGCTTTCTCAGCTATGGGGTTTCCATCCTTGTCCCCCGTTGCTGAGGTCTCCATATAAACTGCCTCGGCTTCCACCACTCAATCACTTCTTTCGGGATGTCAAACTCCTGATCACACCTTATCTCTCTAACTCTATTTCCTGTCTTTCTCTCGTAAAATGCTACCGCCTGCTTAATGCAGTCAATAAATTCGTGCTTATGCGAAAGATAATAATCTTTAATAAACAACAAGTAATCATCCGTAACCGAAAATTTATGTCTCTTCCCGTGTATTGAACGTGCTGACCACGTCCCGGTGTCTATGTGCAGTACTACTCCTGGCTTACTAGCTCTCTCTGTCCTAGTGACCTTAAACCTAGGCAACTGCTTCGCCTTGCCTATCATGCAGGCTTCACAGTACTCTACTTTCTTCTCGTCTCCTACTAGCTTTATGCCTAATGCATTCGCCAGAGCTCTCATCTGCCTTCTGACTGTCTACACTCGTCTCTCTCTCTCTCTTGGGGTTTCCCTCCCCTTTCATTCCACTACCTCTCTACTTTGCTTGTGTGGAGGCTCGTAACGGTCGTTGATGTCTAATGGAGTGTCAAACTCGTCATCCCACCTGTAAAGGAGGGTTGACATGAGTCTGCCTCTTACTAGCACGTCTCTCTCCTCAATCCTCACGGGGTGTTTTAGAATAAGTAACTGTCCATTCTGATGAACGACAGACCGATGATGGATGTGATCCATCCTGCCGCTCGACGCAATATTCATGGGTAACCTAGTGTCAAGTAGCATAGGCCTTGACACCGTAACTGGTTTACCGTGTCCGTTGATGCGTGTTACCCTTGCTGTCCCCTCCTGCCCTATCTCGCACTCCCCGTTACCTGTTACTAGCTTAATAGGGGGTACTGACTTGATGTCATGTAATATTTCGGGATTGCAGGCTATGTCCCTAGAAGACCCACTGTCCTGAACTATCGTGTTTTTCCTATCTCGCCCACCTTCCCCATCTAACACTAATGCATAGTTCTGTCTGCTGTCTTTGTGTTTTGATGGTGTTGGTGGCTGAGTGGTGTGGGTGTCTTGGGTTTGTGTTGGTGGGGATAATGTCGTGCTAACTGCGTGTGCAATATACACTCCTCTATCGCTTTTACCACGTCTGTCAAGAACTCGTCTAGCACTAACTTCCCCTCACTCACTCTCTTCACCTCACCATTGCTTTCTCTGATGCATGTTGTGGTGAGTTGTTGAGCGAGCTGTGCTATGTCTTTGAACGTAATGATGGGTGGTGTGTTGGTGTGTGGCTGAGCTTGTGGTGTTGGACCTGGTTGTGGTGTTGAGGTTGTAGCAGTGCCTCCCCGCCGTTCCCTCTTGGACTCCCCGGTCCCTGCAACAACACTGGGCACTCCGGCAGATGCCGGACTCCCACTCACATCGTGAGTGTCCTTCTTATGCTTCTGTATGTATTTCCGAACATTCCCTTTTTGCGTGAATTGCAGATATTCCGTGTCAATGTCAGAATCATCCATACATGCTGCCATGGCATCATCATGTCTTATTTCATCTGAACATCGGGAATCATTGTCAGGATCATACTCATCTATCTCTTCTTCATCTTCTTCCTCATCGCCACCCTCACTCTGTCTTGGCGTGTCGCATGTGCGTGATTGTGGTGTGGTGTGAGGTATCGATGTGGTGGATGTGGGTGTTTGCGGTGCTGTTCCCTGGACCTGACTCCCCCTCACTTCCCTCCCGCCTTACTCTTCTCCCTCTCTCTTACCCTCTGTGGAGATTGTTCAGTGAAATTGGTAGTGAGATTGTGTGGTATCACTAACCCTCTCGCTTTCGCATCTGGATAATAAGGTGATTTGGGTGGTCGGAGGTTGGGGCTGACAGATAGATCAAGTAAAGGGTACTCTGGGTCCTGATTTTTAGCGTGATATCCGCAGTATTCCCCGAAAACCATACGCGAAGCTTGCACGGCATTCGGCCCTTTCTTATCATGTTCAAGCGAAATCTGAGAAGATTTATTCTTTTTGTTTTCCCCATGACACTTCAGAGAACGGGGCCTCTCTCGGCTATAGCTAGCTAGACTGAGTGGAGGGGTTGAGGTGTCAGACGCTTGATGCTTTGGGGGTGCTTTGGTATGTTTGTGGCCTGAGGTTTTAGTAGTTTTGTTTAGTGAGGGTAGAGGGGCAAAACTGGGGTTAGGACTCCTAACTCTCTTACGTTCTGCCGGTGGGGAACGAACACCTGGCTCAGTCTGGGGTTCCCCAGACTCGACGTTCTCCCTTTGGGCCCCACTTTGTTGAACACCTGGCACAGACTGGGGTTCCCCAGCCTCGGCATTCCCTCTCCCTGATGTTTCAGGCTCCTCTTCGTCGTCATTTTCTCCTGACTCACTTCCCCCCATAATAATGAGTAATGCGTCTTCGTCTGACTCTTCTTTTTCTTCTTCTTCCTCCTCTCTCAGTAGAGCTATATCCTTCTTAGGCTTGTTCTTCTTGTTGTGTGTCTTTCCCTTTCTCTTACCCTTCTCTTGCTTGAGTTTATCATCTCTCGCTTGGTTTTGTTTCTTGGCCTTAGTGTCCAGGCAATACTTCTTCGTATGACCTTTCTTGTCACACGCGAAACACGTAACTTTCAGCCACCATTCCTCCTTCTTCTTAAGCTTTCTGTACTTGCCCTTACCCCCATCCCCTTCATCTTCCTCATCATCTAGCATGAGGTTTGTCTCCTTCTTCAGCTGCCCCGTGCTCTTGTTCGCTCTCTCTCTTCTCTTCTTCCTTCCACTTGTCCTTTCTCCACAATGCCCATGTGTCTCTCGCACTATCGACTAAGTCGTCAAATTTGGGTCTTAAGTTAGGTGGTAGGTTGTAGTGAAGTGCTTTGAAACTCTCTCCATATGCGGGGTGTCTTGCGAGCTTAGCAAGCAGGCTTCTTATGAGGTCATCCTCACCAAATGGGTGTGTTCTGTGACTCTCAACATCTCCTTTCATGGCGATGTAGTCATTTAACCATGCATCCATGTTCTGTCCGGGTTTGGGGTACACGTTCTCGAAAATTTGTGCTTTGATATTTTTGCTGAACCTGGAGATTGAACCGAACTTTGCCCTAACTGCCTCTATTAGTTCTATCGGTCCTTTCACTGTTTTAGTGCGCAGATATCGAACAACAACAGGGTGAGAAAAGGCAACAGACAGAATGAGTTGTAAAGTTCGCATGCGTTCATAATGCTTCTTCTCCTTCTGTATGCCTCTTACTCTCAATGTGTGAGCTCGTTTGGACTGTTTTCTTTTCTCTCGCTTCAGTCTCTTAGCTCTCTTATCTTTCCACTGCTTCTTCTGTTCTTCTGACACTTGCCCAATCTTTCGGTCTGTCTTCTGCGGGTGTCTTGCTGTCATCTTTCTTCGTTTTGGGTTTCTGTTTACCGCTGTCTGACTGGCTTCCTTCATCGTCTGTCTCGGAGTTAGGGGTGTCCTCTGACTCTGGCTCTTCTGGCAATTCCCTTTCCTCTACTTCCATTGCTTTTGCAGGATCGTAGGGATATTTAACCTTAGCTTTAGCTGGGTCTTGGAACGCCAGCGCTACGCACTCCCCATGCCAGGCACTGATGCCCTTGGCATAGTTCTCTATCTTGTAACGGAAGTCGGAATAGTTCCGAGTGGTATCATCCAACTGCGGGATGTACTCTTGCTTTAAACCCATAGTCTTGTCGGTTCCAAGGCTCATGACCTTTGAGAGACTCGCCATTGGGAACCTTTACCGATCCCTTTCAGGATCACTCCGGGCTACTCTAGCAAGACTGTCTCGCAGTAAGGAAACGCACTTTCATAACTCGTATAAGTAAGAGAACTGAACTAACCGCGGGAGAATCTGCCACGTCACACAGAAGCTGCCACGTCACAAACTGACTAACTTAGATGACCAAGTTACGTAGTTATAATTATGACTGGTAAATGATGTATTAAGTCCTTACAGTTAACATTGGCATTATTAACTGTCCGTCCAATTGACAAATCAACTATCCACGTAACGGTGATTAAAATTGAAATAGCTATGACCAACGTTTTCAAGAGTCGAGTTTTTAACATTTTCAAGTTTTTAATTGCCCTTTTTTGTTGCCACGGTAAAGATCACGATCACGTGAAATCTACTGCTAGCTGAAAAAAACCAAAAATCATTTGAAATTCAAATTTTATATGTGTTACAAGTTTTGCCACTGTGTTTTGTTGATTAAAAAAATGATTTAGCAAACTTTGCTACTGTCTATAACTCAGCTTATGATTCGCGATAGTTTGGTCGGCAGTGTGAGACTAACTTAATATTAATAACTTGAATCTGCCGTATACTAGCTGTGTCCTATAGTAGAAACTTTATTGAGAAAAGGGCGCCAAGGGACCCCCGACCCGAATACATACTAGGCCGGACATAAGTAATGGCTCTAACGACACACATTACATATTATGCCGGACCATACTGACTATCCGGTTAATTATATAATAGGTCTAACACTCCCCCTGGATCAAAGTAAATTATTAAATTGACTGTAGGTCCTAATACATCTATCCCGGCCTGTGAAAATTAGAAAAACAAAGATTCAAAACATACCAACGTTACTCTTACACTCACTCTCCAAGAGATTGTGTCGATGGTGGCTACCCTGCTTGCTGGGGCAAGTATACATCAGTTAGACTGCATACAGGGCAGCTCCCCCCAGTCAAGCTAGGCCTCGTCGACGAGAAGAAGATTAGGTCGTACGCACCCCCTCCTATGTTGAGTAACATTAGGTATGTAACACATGCACAGTGTATCTATAATACACATACAATATTAATATATATATATATGATCACGTAAGTAGCCATTGTTAGACTTATTAATACAATATATTAATTAGGTTAGACAGTACGGGCCGGCATATGTAATGTGTGTCGTTAGAGCCATTACGGTGTCCGGCCTAATAAGTTCCCGCTCTTTGTCTTGGCGCGGTCTTCTAATTAAAATACTTTAACCCTTGGTTACTTTTCCCTTACTGAGAAACACAGAACAAAGAACAGAGCTTTAATGGAAGCCTAGACGATCCGATCTCGTCGGAATCAAATGGGGAAAAGAATAGAGATCTAGGCTCAAGCGCTCTTTCAAGCTCGCTCAACATACGACAAGGCAAGTGGAACACTGCGGCCGGATCCGTCCCAGACTAGACGGTCCGGTCACACTGACAAAGAGCGAGCGTGAAACTAACTCAGACTAACCCGGACTCAAACTTATTAAAACGGGAGGAGGTGGGCAAAGAGGATGGTAGAACGGGTGGAGGATGGTCAGACCGGGTGGAGGAGGGGAAAAGGCGGATGGTAAAACCTGGTGGAGGGGAGAAAGGTGGACGGCTAGACCGGGGGCCGGTCCTCAAACAAGGCAAACGAGGAAAACGGGCACAAACACATAGCAGAACAAACAAACGAAGGCTGCGACCACGACGTGCCAGGACCGGGCTTCCTACTACGAACACGACACTGGAGCAAACGGGTGTGGGTGGGTGGGAATTTTTCGAAGTGGGAAAGAGCTCTGCTCTTTCCCAACTTCGAAAAACTTAGAAGACAACAACAAACACAGCCGGAACAAACCAAACGCGCCGGCGCCGGCCTTACTACTTACCAAAAGAGTAACGGTCAAACGAAAAAGTAACGGTCTCAAATAAATTTTAACATCGGTTAACTCCGGCCTCCGGCCGGAGCAAACCATAATTAAAATCTACTTTAATGCTTGGTTACTTTTCCCTTACTGAGAAACACAGAACAAAGAACAGAGCTTTAATGGAAGCCTAGAGGATCCGATCTCGTCGGAATCAACTGGGGAAAAGAATAGAGGTCTAGGCTCAAGCGCTCTTTCAAGCTCGCTTAACATACGACAAGGCAAGTGGAACACTGCGGCCGGATCCGTCCAAGACTAGACGGTCCGGTCACACTGACAAAGAGCGAGCGTGAAACTAACTCAGACTAACCACCCCCACCCGAGCCTGAGCCTAGAGCTTCTCTGACCCCCCCATGGCTTTCTGTTCTATAACTAGTTCTGTCATGTTGGCGCCCACGTAGAGCCTGAAACAGTTGGATGACCACCTGCCCGCTCGCATGATTGCAGTGTCGGAGGCACCGCAGGCGAAGAGACGAGCAGCACCCCCGCGGCGTAGCGAAATCCCGTTGAAGCGAGCTGCTGTAGGAATACGGGGCTTCTTGAGCAGGAAGCGCATTGTGTCTACGAATGTGGAGCGGCTGACTGGGGAGTTGTCAGCGAGGCGGAAGAACGGCTGCAGACCGGCTGATGGGAGCTTGAAGCAATCGCGGCTTTTGCAGTACAGTTCCTTCCATTGGTGTGCAAATAAGCGGGTTGTCTTGCTCTCCGAGCCCCACGTCACAGCCTCGCCGGAAGGGATCTTGCTTGGCGCCGTCGAGCCGAACCATAATTAGATTGAGGCCGTCGCTGTAGATGGTCCTTACAGAAGAGTTAATAAGGAAACGACAGGTGGCAAGGGAGCCAGAGGCTACTAACTCGCCAACCCGGAACAGACCAAAGAAGCCCCAGACTGCAACGGTTGCCACGGTTATCCATAAATGGCGTGTAGACTTGGGGATGTCTCTTTTAGAACGTTTTCCGAACACGAAGGACGCCACGGCGAGGAGCATCCAAAACTCAAGTGTCAGACGGTTGTCCAACTTTGTGCGCTTACTGCGTTTAATACCATTCCACACCATCTCGACGTAGTGGTTGTCGGTTGGATCATCCATTCCCAACCGGAGACAGAAGTCCCGGATGGCATACATACATACTTTGACGGTAGAGACGGCGAAGAAGCGGGACAGCCAAACCAGAAAGAGCACGATGAAAACTGGGTCCGACCTCCACCATTGGGGTATCCAACGTTCCGTAGCGTAGGACTCCCCAAACTCTTGAAGTTTGTGGATGGCAGAACCATACGTCGCACTAGTACCAGCTGAGAGCGACTGGGCCATTAATTCGACTGCGGAGTCGACAAGCCAGGGGACTTCCGTAGCGGCCGCAGACGCGTTGAAGAAAGCGTGGACAGGTTCATCTCTCGCCACAAGCTTTGCGCTCGATCTACCTGCGCACGGGCCAAGCAATCCACAACAGCGATGCGCTCTCGTTGAACGTGAGAAGCCGTCAGCGCAATGCCTGCCCGGACTAGCTTTGTGGCCCACACTTCTAAGAGCCTTTGCACGTGCGGCTGAGCAGAGTAACACGAGTTTACAAAGCCCGCCGCCGCCTTACAATCCGTCACGACGTGGATTTTCCGATGCCAAGGACTGCGGCCACTCTCGATGCAGCCAAGAAGGCACAGTAAACCTCACGCTGGGGGGAAGAGGGCACGTTCTTGTCCGATCTCAGCAGGACCAACTCCTCATCTGTCCAATCTTCAGAGATGTACAGCCCCCTGGACCGATCCGGGGTCGCGATGAGCGCCCCCTTTCCCCCCACCTGCGTCTCTCCCACTTGTGAGAGGTTCGCATCGGTCCATATAGTGCACTTCCTGCTATCTCCTATCCACACCATCTTTTCTTCGTCGAAGTGCCCGATTGGCAGGATGTCTGAAATGGGTAGCCGGAAGTTAGCCTCCACTAGCACATCACGGGACCACCTTGCCGCTGCCGACGTCCGTGCACATACTCGTGCTGTCTTGGCCTCGGCCTTGACATAGCTGTATACTGCTGGCGAAGCTGGCCCATGGCAGGACGTGCGTAGAACAACATTTGAGCCACGTAGGACATCAGGCCGAGGAGCCTCTCGAGCGTCTTGAGTTTGAAAAGAGAGCTGGTAGCAAGGCGGTTCAGGCTGGCGATCACGATGTCCCTCTTGTCGTGCGGTAACTCGACGTATCAGTGTCCCTCCCGGGTGTCCTTGTACCAGCCCAACGCGCGGAAGGACTGGCTCACTTCCTCCTTGTGCCACGGGATGCCGAAGCGCTTCGATAGAGCCTTGAACTTCTTGAGCAAAGCGAAAGCACGTTCCCAGTTCTTGGCGATGATGTCAGAGTTGTCGACGTAGAGCTTCATGGGGATCGTCCGGTAAAGGTAAATGACTTCCAAAGCTCGAGAGAACCTATTCCACTGATCTGCAGCTGGCACACCGCCGAAACCCTGCAGACTTGAACGTAGAACTCGGTTTTGCCGGTCTCCGGATTGCTGACTGCCACCACGTGTTGCCAAAACACTGAAGGGTCCAGCGGGGTCTGTCCGTAGGCGTCCTTGATGTCGGCAATGAGCGCGACGCACCCTGGTCCCGCCTCAACGATCCTAGCCATTTGTCCATCGTGCGAATAATACTCCACCCCAGCGTCCGTTCGGGGGCATAGCTGATTAAATGAAAGGTGACGAGGGTACGACAAGTCATTGATAAGTCTCTTCTTCCCGTCCTCCGGGTGCCACTTGTCCTTGGATATAGCATATTGCCGCGAAACAATCGCTTGGTTCTTCTCATCATCGTTGGGGAATGGTGGTCTAACGAACGGTCCCACCATGTAACCTTTGTTCACGCAGCTCAAGACTTCTTCATAGAGCTTCCGGTTGTCCTCGGGCGATAACCGGTCAACTATGGAATAGTCGCGGAGGAACTCTGCCGTGCCCCTGTAGAACGTTTGCGTGCCAGTGAGGAAGCCTTTCAACCATGTCACCTTGTCAGGCGGCAAGCACTGGTTTGCGTCGCTGAGGATCTCTTCTACGTTGAAAACCGTGGTGTACGGTTTGATCTTTCCCTTGCAGGGCGGCAGTACAAGTTTTTCACCCGGCACGAACCTGGGCTCGTTCTCTTCCAACCCAAAGAAGCACACTGAGCGTCCCCTCCCCCTCTCGAAACGAAAGTCAACAAGAGCTATTCCTCGCCAGCGTCGACCTGGGTCCGAAGTTCTCTCGAACCACACGTGCGTAGTCCAAGGCTCAAAGCACTGGGCCTCCACCTTGCCTTCGTATCCCACGAGCGCGACCACGTGCGCGGAACGCAATTTATCGATTAGTGAAGACAGAGATGCATTGGATGAAAAGGGGGAGAAAAACGACCAAAAGGGAAAGTCGTGCCACCACACACTGCCCCCTTCCACTTTGGACAACAAAGAGGGGAGAGACAGCAATGGCAGACTCCAATTTGGAAAGTTCTGACTAGCTACGGGCAAGCATGAGAACGACTTCTCAACTGCGCCGCTAGCTCTGACCTGAGAATCATTGGTGTTGAGTGAACCCAAGCACCTATCTCTTCTTCCGCCTCCTGTCTGGCCACTTCCCAAACCCACCTGGGCAAAGGGACAAAGTCAGCCTGAGACTTGGATGAAGGGTGAAGACTGACGAAAGGAGGGGTAACAGAAAGAGGAAAGGAGAGAGAAGGAGGAGAGGGAGCAAAAGAAAGAGAAGAGGAAGAAGAAGGAGATACACCAAGTTGAATGGCACCGCCATCTCGCTGCTTACTTACGAAGGCAAAGGGAACAGACGAAGTGGGAGGAGTAGTAGTAGAAGAAGGAGTGGCAACAGTATAAGATGAAGACGAAGAAACAACAGTAGAAGACGGAGTAACAGTAGCAACAGGAGTAACAGTAGAAGAAGGAGTAACAGTAGCAAGAGGGGAAGGAGTAACAGTAGAAGAAAGAGCATTAACAACCGATGGTGCAACAATAGGTGAAAAACAATCAATAACTGACGGTGCAACAGCAGACGAAGAAGAAGACGACGACGACGACGAAGAAGAAGAAGAAGAAGAAGAGGAAGAAGAAGAAGAAGAAGAAGAAGAGAGGGAAGAGGAAGAAGTAGAAAAGGAGAAAGAGGAAGAAGAAGAAGAGAAAGAAGAAGAAGAAGAAGAAGAAGAAGAGGAAGAAGAGGAAGAAGAAGAAGGAGAAGAAGAAGAAGAAGAAGAGGAAGAGGGAGAAGAAGAAGAAGAAGAAGAAGTAGTAGTAGCAGTAGTAGTAGTAGTAGTAGTAGTAGTACTAGTAACTGACAAGGCAAAAGGATAAGTCACAGTTGAGACAAAACGAACAGGTGAGGGTAGAAGAGGAGAAGAAAGAGTTGAAACAGTAGTAGAAAGAGGGGAAGAGAGAAGGGGAACCCTCCGTACATTGGAGCTGACAAACATGTTAGGTAGGCCACTCTTACTCGGAGATGACATAGTGGCACTACCTACAGACGACGAAAAGGGAGTGTTGCGAGATGAGGGACGAACAAGGGGGGGGAACGACGTGAGGAAAGCAGCAGACAACTTGGGGGTACAGAATGGCCAGGCAAGTTTGGTTGACCGTCCTTTGGTTGTGAAGAACGACCGCTGGTGGCGGAAAAACAGGAAAAAAGAGAAGTTCTGGTGCGGGGTGGCACCACCAACAAAAAAGATGTGGAAGCCACCCCACTCACATACTGCGGTGAACGGTGTTTCTTGTTGCGTTGAAGCGTGCTGGAAGGCGTTTTGTCTTTTTGTTCAACTTCAACAGGGCATGCGACACCCTCACCAGGGTCCCACACCACTCCCCCACTCCCCACAACCACGGTATTGGAATTTGACGAAGTCGAGCACACCCTGAGGGTCGAAGGCACTTCTGACCCGAAGCCTTTACCCTCAGGGCCTCTTCATCCTTGCTTAGGCTTCTTGAAGTCCCACTTGGTACTAGTAGAATTGGGGCGTGTCTTTACGGTGGTCCTTCTTGCCTGGGCAGGCTGGGCACGAATGACGAAACCGATAATTTTCGCCATAGCTACATACATCGCCCTCTGCCCAAGCCCAACACGCCTTGTTGATCAGTTTCCCTCGACGACCACCAGGTGTCGACTGACTAGTACTGTTGTTGTTACCATGGGAGGACGACCACGATTGGTTTCCCCCCCGGCCTGACACATCAACATAGGTGTTAGAAAGTGGTACGAGATGTACGTGGCAGAGTTCAGAAAACAAAGTGCCTTTGTGCCACTCTCCCAAACGAGACAAGCTCCTCACAGCCCAGTCCCATGCAGCAACAGAAACAATAGTATATTTCCTCAACAGCAGTTCAACAAATCTGTAATGTTTCCACATGTCTGCTGCATGCGAGTTCCAACACATAGAGTACAAACCAAGTCTGATGCTGAGTAGGTTGAGCAAACCCCAGCAGTGGCTTTGGGCTTGCCACTCGCCTTGTCCTCTCCATACAAAACCCGGTTTCTTCCTCCTTCTAATGCACTTGTATGTATTGGTTCAATACCTTTCTTGAACTTCTTCAATACTTCATGCTTTACACTCTGTTCCTCGTCTTCCTTGAAACTCACGAAATAACTTTGCTGTCTTCTCCAGAGCTTGTATTTTCCCATCCAATAGCAGCTAGCAATGCGTTAGAAGACAAACCTTTGTTTGTTGCAGTTTCTTCTAAGCGTTGGCGAAGGATGGCGTTGGCTTCTTTGACTTGCTTGGCCAGTTCGTCGTTAACATCGAACGTAACAGATTTTCCTCCCGACCCAACTTTGCGACCGTCAGCCAGAAGACGTTGGAGTCTTTTTTGTTCTGCAAGGGCTTCCTCCAGTTCGGCGTCTATCTCTTCCTTCTTGCTTTTGTTTCCGTCGTGTTTCAACTTTCTTCGTTTGTTGGATGCTGCGCGATCTCCTTCTTTCTCCTCTTCTCTTTCGCTCTCTTCCAAGTCACCGTCGTCGTCGGGGATTAAGTCAGTATCGTTTCGTACAACGTCCTCCCACTTAATGTCCCCGTCAACGATCTGCTGTGCCATGCCTTTCGCCAACAACTTCTTGTTGAGACCCTTCTTGACCCCGTCCGTCTCACAGAAATGGACGTCCGCCAACTTACGGAGCGAGTTTTCGGGGTACAAGTTGCTGAGGTGGGCAGCGATGGCCGTAGTTCTCCCCTTGTTCTTCCCGTCTTTGGCAATACTTTTGATGTCGTTGGCAGACTTGAGGAAGGATTCCTTAGTTACGTTCTTTGCCAGGGGAATCTTCGTAAACGCTTCAAGGTCACTAACCTCTGCAACTGGCCGTTCGTCGGTCACGGAGTCCCAAACGACTTTGCCAGTCAGGTCAATAAATTTGAATAACTTTTCCGGAATCTCCCAGCGTAAGAAACCTTTCGGGATCTTTACATCCCAACTTTCTTCCAGGTTTCTGACTGTTACAACGCCAAATTTTCCCTTGAGGTTCTTGAGCTTGCCGGTGACGCGAATCGTTTCGGCGTTTTTCCCAAACCTCGTGAATAAAGATTCAGAATCGATCTCCATGGCCGCAATGAACGATACGCAGCATCCAGTCTTCAATTCCTTCTTTCCGTCGGAAGCCATGATCGGACGCTTTGCTCTTTCCCAACTTCAAAAAACTTAAAAGACAACAATCACAGCCGGAACAAACCAAACGCGCCGGCCTTACTTCTTTCCAAAAGAGTAACGGTCAAACGAAAAAGTAACGGTCTCAAATAAATTTTAACGTCGGTTAACCGGCCTCCGGCCGGAGCAACCATAATTAAAACTTTACACTGCAGACGATAGCACTAGCTGCTTAGTTTTGACTCCGGATTATTAAGATATTCTAACAGGTTATGACTAGTGTTATGAAGCTTTGAAGCGTGAACGTAAAGTCTGATAAACGTTATTCACATGTTCTATTTTTCAGCGTTTTTCGTGGTGTGTGGAAGGCTACCACAGAACAAATGAACTGGTGACGTGCGGAAGGCTGTCACCAAATCAGGTGAACTGTTGGAACGTGCGGAAGGATGCAAACAAACACCTGGGGTGGAACGTGCGGAAGGCTGCCATCTAATTTTAATCGAACTGTTCATTACAAACAAATACTTACTAATCTAGCTTCACTAGAAATAGTGAGAGCAAATCTAGTAATCGAGGTTTTCTCCTACCTTCCGCCCTTTGAAACGCTAATACTGCATCTCATAACTCTGATATAGTCAAAAATGCTGGAAACGCCTAAGTATGATTATGGGAAAGAATGGGAGCTGTGGGAATACACCTTTATATCTATAATAGGTGTCACGCACCCAGAAATCCTGTCATTGATACCGGGTTTCCAGACTCATACCTTAGCTAAACCGCTATCTATTTATATTCCTCCTGACTCCCCTACCAACGCACCCTTTAAATCACCTAAAGGAAAGGAAGAAGAAGGAATAGGCGAACAAGAAGAAGCAGAAGTTAAGGTCAAGAAAGAGGAGGATAGAGATGTATCTGCTGAACCGCTAACCATCATACCTACTGAACAAAAATCTGAGATGTCATTGGCGACTGGGAGGAACAAGCCCAAGCCGCTATTTTCATTAAGATTCAGTGATCAGTATTATGAGCAACAGAAAAAAGAAAAGAAAGCAAGTCTGAATAGACTCCTATATGCTTTCTTACTTCAATCTTGTGCTCATGATAGGAAACTGATGGCAATTATGAGACAGGGGGGAACCGATGGGGTAGCCTGCTTCTTGGCACTCAAGAAACATTATGGAGGCTTGACCTCATAAAGTTTGAAGCGGACCCAGAAGCAGTCTATCACTCTTACCCAAAGGAATCTAGTGAGGTAAGTGCTTGGCTAGCCAACTACACTACCCTTTTGAAGAAGCAGGAAAAGTTGATGGGTTTGATTCCTGAGATCATGAAGACCGATATGATCATGAGGAAGCTTAAACACATGCAACCTTTTAAGAGGTACCATCAAAATACCTGGCAAGCTTTACTCCCTGATTAGAGACCTAACCTTGAAGAGTTCCTAAAGGTCATAGAGCAACTTGCTCAAGGTCATGTCTCTCAGGGTAAGTTACGTAAGCTATACTGTTCCGGAAGCTCTAAGTCTGACCCTATCACTATCAATTTGGTAGGGGCAACTAAGAGCAAAGGAACCCCAAACTACCTCAGACAGGAGCTAGCACTCAAGGAGGGGGAGAGTGAGGCGTGTGTTGGAACTGCCTCTCCCCCGATCATAGGATTGCTTTCTGTCTTGTCAAATGTCAACTGACTGACTGTCCTAAAGATGGACATGGTCCATTAAAGTGTCCTATTAGAAGACGAGCTAGAGTGTCTGATAAAGGACATGCATATGTGAGAGAGAATGATAAGGACAGGCAGTCTGAGAAGACAGACAGACAGGACAAGAGAGAGGAGACAAGAAGTAAGAAGAAGAAGAAGAAGAAGAAGAAGAAGGAGAGCAGCAAGGAGAGAAGAAAGCTGAAAGCATCTGATTTCATTAAAAAGAAGAAGATGATAAGCTTGAATGCTGAGTCCCCTTCCTCTTCCTCTTCTTCCTCTTCAGAGAGTGACGACCCAAGTTTACCAGATAACCCTGAGCCTTCTTCTAGGTCAGACTCAGAGTCAGAAGACGAGGGAGAGGTGCCACTGGGGTACATCCATCATATGGCTATCATGATGATGAGAATAGAGGGAGAGGAACACGAAGCCCCCTCTCATCTACACCCCACACACCGCTTTTGCCACATGTATTTGTGCCACCTGACGCAGTAGATAGAGGTGAGGGTGAGCGAGAGAGTAGTGTGCGAGGGGGAGATGAGGACAAACATGCATCATCTATTCAAAACGCCTCCACACACACTCGCCCAACTATCCCACCCTTTCACGAGAATAAATTTTTGACCTCTCTTGATATGGCTGGCGACACCACCCCTCTTAACCAGATCATACCACTGGAAGAGAACTGGGCACTCAGACGTACCAGGGCAGGTTACGTAAAAATACTCGTGAAAGGGCTGCATCCCATACACATACGTGAGGTAGGTGGCCCACCCCTCAACCTCCACTGCAAACCGATACGTAATGATAGTTGTCATCTTACTAGTAGTAAGCAGTGTGAGGCGACACTGCCTGACACTGGTATTCGGTGCTCGTGGAGTTTGGGGGCAGCGAGAAAAGGGGCAAGAGGTGGGGAGTGTGCTGCTAGGTTAGTAGATCATGATTTCTGTGGCAAGCACCTTGAGCAAGAGAGAAAGAGGGAGGAAATACTAGCTAAGTATAGGGAGAAATTGAACTTAGGTCTTCTACCCCCTTACGACGCTCTCAATATTGAACCTGCTACCTTATTCACTAAAATCTTCCTATGGAGACAGCACACAGTGACTCATCCTTCATCTAACCCTGCTTGATCCTCTACTACTACCACTACACCTACCACTACTACACACTGTCAGAACATGCGTAGGAGAGGAATAGGAGTAGGGGGAGTAGAAGGAGTAGGACCCAGGTGAAGGGATAGGACAGTTTGTACCTCTTTTGTCTATATTGCCTACACCTCAAGCACAGCCCATATCTCAAGCACAGCCCATATCCCAAGCACAGCCTTTAAGTGTGTTGTCAGCACCGCACGTACCACATACCACACCTGTGACGTCAGTGTTGCTAACTCATGCACATCCTGTGTCTCGTGTTGTGCAAGTCTGTCCCACATGAAAGAGAGCCGGGAGAAACCCCAAACAACCAACCAACCGTTCCTACGACCCCTGAACGGAGGAAAGTAGGGACGGTAGAGGATAAACAGGCGTTGGGCAGTGGGGGACTTCCCCCCATTGAAGAGTTGCAACGACTTCTCAATGCCCTCGCCCAAGGGTTTAAGAATAGGACAGTGCAAGATGGATAGATCGTAACTAGGAATGGGGAGTACGATGAATTTTATACAGAGGTGTATTATGCGATACATGACTGTATAATAACTATGGCCACCAAAAGACCCATTTGCACGTGGCATTGTCTCTTCTTTTCCCTACATGTTAAAAGAGATAGAGAAGCTTGAAGCCGTGTTGGGCCCCCGGTTAAGACACCGCCGGAAGAGGATGAAACGACGGATAGTTCTCAGACCGACGACACTACCACCAACACTCAAAGCACACACACTGCAACGCAAGACAACTCACATGCTGAATGCGCTATTATGTTGATGGAGAATGAAACAGACAGCGACATTAAGCTAGTAGTATTGTGTGGGTAGATGACAAGTGGTGCGAGTGAAACACAGTCTCCCGACAAAACCACATTAATCAAACTTGTGAAGGCCCCACAGAAATTCAGAATTGCAAAAGGGAGCATTTGGACTGAGTATAAATGCAAGGTCCGAATGAATCTCTCTGGTTCTCAAGGGGATGAAGTCTGTGTCTTTGATTCACATACCACCTTTCACCCACATTTAAAGTATGGGCTAGTCGCAAGCTCAGCATGGGTGCGAAAAGAGTTTGCTGTAGTGCATCAAAATAATCAGGTCATCGTCCTAAACAAACCTATCTGAATCGAGGAGAAACAGACAGTAGCTAGGGGGAGAGCTCTACCTAACAACCTCACGGTTTTTGACGCCCCAGGGACCAAACCCCTCAACCCCAATGAGTGGTATCATTATGCCTGGTGATCCATATATTCACCAGGTGTCTAGAAAGTACCGGACACTAACGCAGAGGACGGTCGGTTGATCAATCCGGTCACTTAACCTAGACTCAAGGAACTATAAGTCCCATGAATATAGTTTACTGATAATGGATAACCATCCAATAATATATTGTACTAGTAGGTACAGATACTATGCCAAGTTGTGTACAGTGTCCAAAATGTTTACACTGTGAAGACAATGTTATGAATATCTGGAACCATTCGATAATAAAGGCGATATTGAGGCATTGTACCAGTATATCATGGTAATGCATGAAAGGTATCCGATGAGGTAAAGTGGCAATACTTAAGGATATTAGAGTTCTATGGTGTGACATGCTGTGACATGTGACATGCTGTGACATGTAATATCGTATTATATACAGCACATGAATATTATATATTCTGTAGTGTAATGGGTATGAACCCACCACACAGTCTCCCCTCAACACGGAAACAACCACCCAACCTACCCCTCCTCCTGAAACAAGTGAGGCTCCCGAGTCTGATGATTCATCGGACTCGGGGGTACAAGCTTGACAACTGTCCTCTCACCTTTCTCAAAAGGCCAACTTACCTGTATATCATGACATATACTGTTCTTCGTCTCCTTGTATATGTGGTTGGCAATGTGTCCTTACGTACCTTATTCTACTGAGATAGACACGGAGAGAGGTGAGAGAGCAAAGCAGGAGGATGACAAGGTGTTGCGTCCTGTTGTCCGTCCCCACTACCATGAAAACATACACGCCACTGTATTTCACCGCATGTGTAAGCACAGAGTGATAAAAGCCATGAAAAGAATGGCTAAGTATATGGACAATTAGCCGGCCCGGGATCGATAGGCAGTGGGCTGAGAGGTTGATTGCTTTGTCGCGGGATTGGCTTCAGCTTCCGCTTCTTCGACTGAGGCTGACGTGAGGGCGGGGCCCTTCTATTGCTTAGTATAGTAACTATACATATGGGTATATGTTACTAGCTTAGTGGATAGCATTAGGATGATAAATATATCGTTTATTGATATTGGCTTTAGTTAGTTTACATAATGATAATTATCTATTCCATAGCAGTTGGCAGGGTAGCCGTTAGATTTTTCCCCTTACCCGTTCGGTACGCCATTGGCGCATTACCATTTTCTTACGGACATTTTCCCTTGTATTGCCTTACTGTATCTAGGGGATTTAGCCAATAAAACAGGCTGTTTCCAGTATTTCTACAGAAGTCTGGAATGTCTTTTCTTTGACTGAGGCTCGATCCTTTTACAGTGTGAATACTCTTCCTGGTAACAACTTTTAATAACCTTTATCAGTCACGCGCTTTTGCGCAATCAGAGAGTCGCATTCTCACTTTCCTTCCAGCCTTCAAACGCCCAAGTGCATTGTCTAATAAATAAAATGAGGTCTTTTACTCTTTTGAGAAACTGACTTTATACAGGTACTTCACCGTACTGACTCAGAGCCTCTGTGTAAACCGGACGACTTAATAAAGTCTCGGACGCAATCAGGTTAATTGGGTTCCAGACCCGCACTTATTTGAGGAAAACCCTCGCAAGGTTAACCTACCACCGCCTCCACCACCTACGTGGGATGAACGGGGTGTTCCGACATCAAATCCGTCCGTGAGGTACGTTCCCACGGAGAACGATAATGTCTTGTGCGTGCAGTGTGAGGGCATGAAACAACGCGGAGGGGTATACCCGAGATGCTCTCGGACATGGCACCTCACAGAAAGAGCGTACATGTCGCTGGAGCGATACGGGCCCTACCGATGCCCGGATCACGCATACAACATGCAATCGAAGGCCAGCGTGACACCATCACCGGTCTACAACCCAGAAGTGCGTACGTGGCATCCAAAACGGAACCCGTTACCAGGGATCGCCCCGTACACGCATAAGCCGTCTGAATACGCCAAAGAGAAACTCACGAAACAGCTGTTCGAGCAAGCCAAGTCGCTGACGGGATGGGTGGCATTGACCGACCATCAACGAGCGCACACCCTTAGATACTACGGTTCCTTGAAGGGGCCTCGACAGTTGCTCGAGCCATGTGAGCTCCGACTGTTGCAGTGGTCGCAGGAAGACATCAATGCTTACTACAGACTGCTCGACGTGTCGGATGTCCCACTGCCGGAGGAAGTTAAGACATACAGAGCCTACTACCTTCGGGACAAACATGATACCCACTGGGACATGGGGTTTGAGGAGAATGTACTCGCGCATTACAGGCAGGTTTTAGGCATACCCCCGCCTCTATGTAGGCCGCGAGGCATATGACACCGGATACATGCGCGTTTCCGAGGTGCGGGTCGGTTGCGACAGCAGTATTACATACGGTTCCAGAGGGAACACCGGCTCTCATGGCTGCTTGCAATCCACCTGCAGCTGAAGAGGAGCGGTGACCCAGAGACATCCCGCATCGCCAACCAGTAAGCAGACCCTGACGAGAAAGTACCCAACACATACTGGGGCCGAATACAAGGTTTCGAGGAATGGGGTAGACAGGTCAGGGCACAGGACAGACTCGGTTGGGACAGAGTGATTGAGCATGATGAGTTCCAATGTCACAGGCGGACTCAGGAATTAGACTATATCTACCACTATCGACATGAGTGGCCGTACTGGAGACAACAGTACGAATACCAGCTGGGGGGAATCATCAGAGACCTCTACCCAGGCATGGAATATACCGCGCCACAGTATTCGGTAGTCGGGGAGGAATTGTCTTGGTCGGAGGCGAGAGCATGGAAGGCACGCCTGGACCACGAAATCGACATACCAGCGGAGGATCAACCCGCCTGGAGGTGGCATCCACCATCACCCTCTAGCGAAGAGAGGTTCATGGACTACCTCGAGCACGAATGCTCCGACGTCTAAGTATAGACGCGTTTTGAGACCCAGTCAATGGGTTGTATATATCTTTAGACACTTCTACCTTCGCCTCAGCGAAGTAGACACTTGTCGGGTGGCAATAAGAAAATGTCTGCAGACAACCAAACCAAACAAACAACGCCTAATTATATAATACGCCAACGGCACCCTTGACACTGGCATAGCGCCCGTTCATTCCTACAATGGACGAGATTGCCCGGAGGTTTTCTTCAACTCGGATGAAAACTTCTCGGTAATCTCAGGATCATAGATCCTTAGGATGAATCAGAGATGTGACACATGCTTGTGACGTTACTCAGAAATTCTCCTCAACTTGGATGAGAATTTCTCGGTAATCTCAGGATCACAGATCCTTCAGGGGGGACCAGAGATGCTACACGTGCTTGCGACCTTGGACCTCGTGAAGTTTCAGGGGCACCAGCACATCAGAAGTCACAACACGGGAAAGCACGGCAGACATGGCGAAGGGATGGTACGACAGCAACATGACCATACCGTTGTACGTCTATGGCAGATCGCCATAGAAGGAGGAGATAGTTCAAAATTCAAATTCAAATTTGAGCCCGAAAATCTCCAAACTCAAATTTGCATTTTGTAAGCACATGACGTATAACGGGAATGAAGGACAGAGCTCAACGGTCATTTGGGTTTGCATAGCTGTTTGCTTCTGGAAGGATGCAAATTGCTATGTAGAGCCGTAACGGTAACTCGGTTCTATATTGCTCTATTCTTCGAGAGAAGATGATTAGAGCAACATAGTCGGAACAGGAAGTATCCGTAACGGTCACTCGAGGTGATAATGTTTGCTCAATGGTGTATCTCCACAGGAGCCGGACATCCATGAGGAAACGACCCTTATTAGCTACGGTTCCCGTATAAGACGGGGAGGTGGGATTGTAGGCGCAGATAGGTAAATATGCGACCTTTTCTTATAACCCTGTACACAGTGATGTATAGATGAGCTATATCTCGTTAAGATGTAGTTATATCCGTTTTTATTTAAATACTTTTGAGCCGGTTGAAAACGATAATATTACGACTCATAACCGGTATTACTTTTTTAAGCAGGATAATATTATCGTTAGGGGTGAGATCGGGGAATGGCTCTCTGTTTCCTTTTTGTTGCTTGGCTCTGACAGTCTCCTACATTTTCGGCCCGCACGGCATATACCTCAGGAGCTAAATTTTTTTTAATTGTTTTTTTCAGCTTTTTTGCGTTGAATTTTTTTTCGTCTGTTCGTTCGTTAGTTCGTTCGTCTTCTCTTTTTGACGTAATGCTTTTTTGACGTTACGCTTTTTTGACGTTACGTCTAAATGTCCTTTTTCGTATCCAATTGTGCAGGAATTGAGCAGCCGAACACTTTAGAAATTGAGCAGCCGGATAAGAAAATTACTGAATTGTGAATAGCAAGGGCAAAAGGATTGCTTTTTCGTTGACTTTTCTTTTTGAATTTGAAAAAAGCGGGATGGCGAGAGTGTGAGGCGAGCAAACTCTGTGAAGTAGGATTGGTTAGTTATCTGCTGAAACTCGATACCCTTGACTACCGCTTGCATCATTTGCAAAGCGGTCTCACTCGTTGTTTCCGATTTGCACAAAGAAATGTGTAAGCACTTGTCGTTTCCGACTTACACATATACTTCGTTATGTAGTGTTTAAATAGTCAAGGAAATCGAATTTCAAGCAAGCAATTTTTTTTTTTTTTTTTGGGCGTTGGTAGTTTCTGTCGATCAAAATACATACATCGGAACAAGACTTGTCACAGTAAAGCAGCCAGTCGGAAATGTCAGAAGATTCGGAAATGTCAGAAGACCAAGAGCAGCCAACTAAGAAAGCCAAAATATCACAAGAAGATTTCAACGATCATGCCATCAGCGATGAAGAATGGGACATGTTGTCCCAAAAAGTGGCAAAACTCGAACAGGATGTCCAGAATGTGAACGACAGATTTCAGCGAGAAATATCGCCGTTGTTTGGAAAAGTCATGGAAACAGAGATTCCCAAAATCATGGATAAGGCGGTTGTGCACAGTGTATCGGAGGCGTCGTCGCAAGAGGTCGTAGACAAGTACTTGTCTTCGCTGGCGACCAAACTGCAAACCGTGGTGGGTCCTGTTTTCGAAGACATCGTACGGAAGTCTTTGCAGACTGCAATAAATACGGCTGTGGAAGACGCAGTCAAAAGACAACACCAAAAAGAGGTAACTTTTATTTCGTGTGTTACAAATGAATTTGTGTTTGGTGTTTAAGATTGAGGCCCAAAGACAGCTCTTACGAAAGGAAGGTTATGAAAAGGCAGTGGCAGAGAAGTCTGTTTCTTTCTCCTCTCTCTCTCTCTCTCTCTCTGTCTCTCTCTCTACGTATACATACATACATACATACATAATACATACATACATACGTACATACATAATACATACATACATACGTACATACATAAACATAACACACCACACTAAAGTGAATTGGGGGCGTTAGCCCCCCCCCCCCTCCCCCCCCCCCACTCTCTTTCTCTCTTTCTCTCTCTCTCTCTCTAGCTATCTCTCTCTCACACACACCCACATATACATATATATACATGCATACATACATACATACATACATACATACATACATACACACTTACACACATACATACATACGTGCATACATACATACGTACATACATACGTACATACATACATACATACATACATACACACATACGTGCATACATATCTTTCTCTCTTTCTCTCTCTCTCTAGCTATCTCTCTCTCACACACACCCACATATACATACATATATATACATGTATACATACATACATACACACTTACACACATACATACATACGTGCATACATAAATACATACGTACATACGTACATACATACATACATACATACATACATACATACATACATACATACTCCAGTCACAACAGCGACACAAGGAGTAGATGCGATGATGCAGTTCGAGTGCAACAATAACTTTGCAGTGTAAGCTGTTGTGTCCCGTGGGCAGGGGGTGCTCAATCCCGCCTGTCACCACGGCAAAGCACAACTGGCCTACTGTTCAACAATAACTTTGTAATGTAAGTTGTTGTGTCCCTGGCAGTGGGTGCTCAATCCCGACTGTCACCACGGCAAAGCACAACTGGCCTACTGCTTTGTACTCTGGCCTTGCAACTTGTTGTGTCCGTGGTAGTGGGTGCTCAATCCTAACTGGCACCACGTCCAACACAACTGGCCACGTCACAGAACTTACAAATGCACAACACCTTTAGGAGGCTCACCCCTCCCGCACTGCGACCTGTACGCTTCGGTGTCTGTCTCTCTGTCCTGTCCCCCACCTTGCACTTGTACTGCACACCAGCAGAGCAGGGCGTGGGTAGTGTCTACAGTGATCAGCTGTAGCTACACAATTGAAAATGCGCACTTTCCTGTAATGGGGTCACTTCAGGTGGACCCCTCACCTCTTGAACGAAGGTTCTCCTCTGCGATCAGTTGCACAGGTCACGCTCCAAGGCTCGATAACTCGTTGGAAGAAACCCTCGCGACTTCTGCAAACGGCGACCGGAACTCGGGGCGTCCCCCTCCTACCAGCCAACTGCTTCCCACGTAAAAGAATTTAATAATACTGAACAATTCCCGCCATTCTAACTGACGACGTCACGCAAAAGATGTATCTCTAGAAAATGACCCACGAAACGGCCTGATATGGGTAATAGTGGTAATGGTAAAAAGCTAGTGCCACCAGTACCAGAAAAGGTACTCTAAATGAATGTATTAATAGCTAATAATACTACTAACCGTAACGAATAATGCTAACGTACCAAATAGCAATACGGACGTAGTTGAGGAGGAAGGGTCTACTTAATTGTCCAATGCATGTATGGAAATTTTCCTCTGTTTCTAGGAAATTTTCTGACAGAAAAGAGATGTAGAGAGAAATGGAGGGGGTGGGAATTTTTACTGATGCGCTTCCTGGCCCGGGGTTATATTGCTGTTGACATTCAAGACAACAAAAAAAATTGATTTTTCTGTTTTGGTTGGAATTTCAGTTTTGGTTGGAATTTTGATTTTGGGTGAAAATTTGAATTTTTCAAATTAACTGCTATATTCATCCGCAAAATATCGTAAATTTTCGCGAAATGTTACCGTTAAATTTGAAAATTTGAATTTTTGTCACAAAAATGAAAAACTGTCACAAAAATGAAAATCTGACACAAAAATGAAAAACTAATTTTTGTTGTTGTCTTGAATGTCAACAGCAATATTAATATGTTTTTGCTTGAGATGTTTCAAGTTGGGTCTAGGTGCATGCATACAGGTAGGCTCAATGGTTTTCTTGAGCTGGCTGAGGGAATACTCATGAGCTGTTTTGAAGTGGGGCATGGGTTGCTGTGAAACAGGGGTTTTGGGGTTTGACAGCTCACAGCTCAAGGTAGGGGATGTGGGTTTTCATGGGGTATGGGTGTCTGTCTTGGGTTTCTAGATATACTGGTATGTACAGCCTGGGTGCTATGATGTATGGTTTTATGGGGGCAGCGTGTTGTTTTCGGTTTGTTTGGTGATGTGGCACGGGTTGCTGTGGCACACAGCTTCTGGCTAGGGACACTCTCCCTCACACTGTATGGGAAAATTTATGGAAAACTGTTCAGACAGATATAAAATTCACGTTTGCTCTTTCATGGTTTGGTGTTTTATGGTGTTTTTGGTAAATTTTGGGTGCTGAGAGCTCAGGTGTTATGGTGACTTGGGGTTGGGAGATATGCATGTGGAAACGGACACAGCAAACGAAGGTTTTTGTTGGGAAGCGGACGTTTTTGGAGAATGGATGCTTGAGGAAGAAAGGGTACACAAAGTGGAAGGTAATGTGGATTAACTTTCAGGAACTTACAAGAGAAAGGGGTTGGAACACGCACGGTTGGAGGACGGACATGTCGGTAGGTCAAAGGGGGTCAGGAGGGACACTTATACGGAACGAGGAAGCAAACAGACTGGTTCCTATTCAAAAGGGTATGAAAGTGTACGGGGCATATAGGGGGAACTTGAACAAGGGTCGGAATTTGCAGGATAAGGGGGATTTTCGAGGGGGTACTAAGACAACGCCATCATGGCGCAAAAAGGGGACGACAAAAGAGGCGGGTATAGCGGACAAAAGGCGACAAAACCACACCAACTCAAAAGGGAGAATCTTTGGGGTTCTTTGCGGGCTTTTCCAAGAGATGAACTATTGACGGTGTTGGCCATATCACACACTTGCAGACGGTTTAAATGGAAGGGAAGTACAACTATTATTATTATTATTACAGGGTGGAGATGCGTAGAGGAATATGAGGAGAACTGGAAGGAGCTTGGGGATGGGGAAATTAGAGTGTGGGGAACTTGAAGGGGAACTTGAAGGGGGTGTGAGGCTTGAGACAAGATTGGGGGAAAGGACTTAGGAGTGTAGGAGGTATCCATGGGAGACACGGGGAGGATCATGGGACCTTTTGCCCCTACTTTAGGTTTACGATCATGGAGGAAAAGAAGTCTGACAAGGAGGAAAAAGGGAGGAGGAACAGGGACAACCGGATCGTTGGCGTGAAGGCATGGGAGGAGGAGAACGAGGAGGGAGAGAAGGGGATGTGGGCTAGGGGGGAAATAAGAATAGGGAAGGACATATATAAACACGTGGATGAGGCGGCCACGGAATATGAGGTTACATATATTACGGGAACAATTGACGGAGTGGCTGAAGGCAAAGGATGTATGTCCTTACGAAATTGAGAGGGTACGACGGTCGATGGAACAGGCGGAGGCCTCGAAGATAGCGATGATGAAATCGGCCACGAGGCGGGAACGATATGTGGAGATGCAGTGGAGGAGGGAAGTCAGAAAAGCAGTCGAGAAGGAAAAACGGGAAAGGGATGAGAGCGAAGGAGGAGGAACCCAACAAGAATGCTAGAAAAGGAGAACAGAGGACAAGAGGGAAGACTATATATACACCCTACTTTAGGTGTGTGACACGATTATGGCCTCGATTGAGCAGGATGACGGAGAGAGGAAGGCAGAGGGGGCTGAGGCGTCCGGTGAGAGGCCAGTCAGGGGGGCGAGGAATAAAGGTATGTCGGAGGACGACTGTATGATAGACGACGACACGTTATGGGACGCAGGGGAATGCAGGATTGATAAAAATGTCTACAACGTCAGAGATCGGTTGAAGAGCATAGCTGCGACGGCGGCAACCTTTGCCACTCGAAGCCCAGGATCGAGGCAGGCGGTAGTTTGGACCAGGAGGCACAAGGAGCAGGTGGAGGTATGCAAGGGGTTCGAGACGCTAAGTTTGTTACGAGAAAGAAAGGACCACACTGGCGGAGGTGAGGAAGAAGAGGCTGCAGGAGGGGAAAGAGGAGAAAGAGAAGAAGAATTATTGGGAAGAGGCATGGATCGGGGAGGAGGGGTTCCCAGATTCTGAATTATTTGGGGACGAGGAAATAAGGATTTGGAGAGATATATGCAAACAGGTGCAACAAAGGTGGGAGACATACGAGAAGAAGAGGAGAGAGGTCGAGGCACTGGAGGCCGGGGGAAACGAGAGAGGCCGGAGAAACTCCTTGAGCTGAGGGCGGAGGTTGGAAATGAGAGAAGACCTTGGAGGAATTGGCGAGGCAACGACGCAAGAAGTTCCTGACAACACAATACAAGCAAATATATGGACTCTCGAAAGTATGGGGTTTGAGCTGGATGAAGAGGCGGAGGGCAAGAAAGCTCGTAAAAGACAGAGGAGGGTGTAGCAGGTCGAAAGGCGGTATATATGGTTGCCCCTACTTTAGGTATGGAAAAGGGGGGCAAAGAGGAGAAGGAGTTGTCAAAGGGGTTTAAAGAGGACAGTGGAGAGGAAAGCAAGGAGACGGAGGAAAAGGAGGAGTATGACTGGTGGGAGAAACTTGGGTCTTGGCTCCTTCAGTGTGAGGCGGAGTATATCTTGGTGAAAAAACTAATGGAGACAGGGGGTTGTACGGAGGCATATATTCAGAAGGTGAAAACGGATTATGAAGGAGCAATGATGTTGGCGGAATCGTTTCAGTGGAACGAGAAGTGGGCACAAATAGAGGAGGATTATGTGAGGGGGAAACGGGAAGCAAGATGCGAAGAACTGGTGAACACGAACAGACACAAGACATAGTACCTCCCGTCACTACTTTAGGAGGTATCGCAACGGATGAGCAAGCGGGAGATGGAGAAAATAGAGCTGAGGGATCCGGAGGAGGAGAAGGAGTTGGGGCGGATGATGGGGGTGGAATACAAGATCGAGGAGGAAGCTTAACAGTTTCTGGAGAAAATGGGCAACGAGTGGGAAGTGAAGGTGGGACCAATGATGGGGACGGAACTAAAAAAGAATGATAGACGTTGGATGGCGGTTCGGGACTTATGGGAACTACAATGGCAAGGGTGCAACGATGAAGAGAAAGAGGGGGCGTGGAGTATATTTGCGGCTACAGAGGAGGCGAGATTTCAATTCGCTTTTATGGCAATGATGACAAAGGTGGAGGGAAAATGGAAAGAGGAACGGATACAGGCGGCATGGGCTTGTGCGAGGGGAAAGCCTGAGCAGGTCAAATGGTGGATTGACATACTGAGAAAGCGGCGAAAAGAAAGTTGGACATTCTTTGTTGAGCCTATACGACTAAGGGGTTTCAAAGAATTGCTGAACCCAAAGGGGCCCGCCGGATGAGGATTGGGAGAGCAAGGAAACAAAGACATGGGTTCACGAGTTAAGGATGGATCACGAACAGTGGATTCGGACACAGAAGGAACAGACTAGGGAAGTAGAAAGACAAGAGGAAACATCGGCTCGAGGGTCGAAGAGGATGAGAGAGGAGCCGACGGCGGGGGAGAATATTCAACCGGAGACAGGAGCGGAGGTGGTGGAATGGATGCGGGACATTTCGGAGAAGGAGTGGGAGGAGTTGACTCGAGACGAGGTGTAGAGGTTTCTGGGGGGGAAAAGGGGGGTAGAGCCCGAATGAGGGTAAGGTCGACTTTAAACAAGAAAAAGAAAATAAACAGGAGTTATAACAGCGGAATATTACAGGAATCGGAAAAGACGGGTTTGGGGTTGTGAGGGGGTATGAAGCGAGCGGATATAATATAACGGGGAATAGGTATGTGGACAATGGGATGATTAACATTGATATGTTCCCTACTTTAGAATTCTACATGGCGGCATCTAGGGGAAAGGACGGGAAAGGGGACGGTACAGGGTAGGAGCCAATTCAATGTAACTCTTAAGGTTAATTCAGACCACGTAATCACAAAACCACTGCACAGTCGTGTGTTGTACACGTACGTTGTACACATATGTTGGGTCCTGTTCGTAAACCACAACTAATAGCGTAGGAGCTAGGGGGGTGGTATAGGTTTAGCTACGCAAAGCTTAAAACAGCTGTCACTAGACTTAGGACTTAACTAGAGTAGGTGCAGAGCGCAATCGGCACGCAGCCATGGGGAAAATATCATGCGGAGCATATCCCCATAAGTTCAAGCTTCTGAATCTCAGAGTATAGTTGGAAGGCGAGTCTTTCAGATCAGTGTTTGGTTAGTGACAGATGCAATAAGGGAGTCCGGCTTAGAACCACAAGGGACGCCCCAAAGGCGATCACGTCCGGCTGGGTAGCCGCTAGGCATTAGATCGTAGCAAGATGCAGTTGGATAGATAGGACAATCTTATTCCTGTTGACCCCAATTCACAACGCGTTGACTAGACACTGTCAAATCGGTTTAAAATTGACTTGTTCTCTTGAGACTGGAAGGAGCACTAGGTAGGCTACGGGATTAATGATAGGATTCACCAAGTCAGAGAGTACACTGATGGACAGTTAGTCAGCAGTGCTTAGAGCAAGACAAGGCAGCAACATAGGGCCAGCAAACATAGAACCTCAATTGATCTTTCGTCTCCTTACGACCCGCTTGTTGATAAACACAAATAGTAGTGATATAATTAAGCTTTATAGCTTGAGATGTCAGCAATTAAATTTCATAATCTTTTATGAATGTTAAAAGTGACAAAGTGTCACTGCTCCTGCACTCGGCAGTAAGTAGGAGTCCAATAGCGCGGTATAGCTACGGGAGTTATTGGCATATAACTCAGACTTGTTCACTTATAGATTTTCACCAACCTTAGTATCTCATATACATAAGGATGTGCGAAAAGGGGGGTGAGTGAGTAAGAGCAAATGTGCTATAAGCATCAAGTAGCATGCAGCGATAGCGAGCAAGCAGCAGCGAGCAGCATAGCGAGCAGCATAGCGAGCAAGCGAAGATAAATATGAGCGAAAGAGAAAGAACTGGTAGCAAGAGAACAATAGACACTAGTACACTTAGACAGCATAAGACACAACAATGTAGATAGCCATAAGGCAGGCATGCGTTGTACTGATGCAATGTATCTCAATGCGATGTTGATGCATGCGTCTGATGATGAGTGTGAAGTTGTTTCAATTGTGATGCGATGTCATGGCGAGCGCGCCATTGGACAGTGCATGTTTGCTCATGTCTGTAGTAATGGTCTCGTAGTAGTGCGAGAAGCATGCGAGGGCGAGCGATAGCGTGTGTGCCCCGAGTCTATGTGGACGGAGACAGAGAAAGCCTCTACTTATTTTGGCAACCTCTTACCTCTTGCCCGTGGCCCCTTCAAAGGGAAGTCCCCTTATGAAATCATTCATAAGCGGAAACCCCTTTTGCATCATTTACGCCCTATCGGATGCCTGGCGTACATGAAGGACGCAAAGAGGGGAAAAGGCGAGAGGGGGAAGGTTTTATTTCTCGGGTACGAAAGAAACAACGGCTATTATCGGGTATATGATCCGGTTGCAAGGAAAATATTCGGTAATGTCCGTAATGTTATTTTCGACGTTTGGAAACTGGGAAAGAGGGGGGCATCTAAATCTCTCGAAAGAGACGATGCTTCGGGCGAGATGTATTCTGTTAATTGGCAACAGTCCCCCTCTCCCCTATCGCAACAAATGACCCAGAAAGTCAAGGTACCGTTTCAGGGGAGGACCCGGGCGAGGAGATTCCGGCAGGGGGAGGAAACCCCCCGGTAGCAATCTCTCTCTCGCTCCGACCCTTACTCAGGAGTCACCCCCTATCAAAGAGTCGCCCCACACTCCACAAGCTGACGAAGACAGTGAAGCGGAGGAGGGACCGGTGTTCGTGGACTCGGACCCGCCTCCCTTGGAGCCTCCGAGTCCCAAAGCCGCTCAGTCGAGCGATCAGCAGGGGGAGATAAGGAAAACAAAAAGGGGGCGTAAGGCCAAGGAAAGGCAAACACTATCCGGGACATATATGGAAATCCCGGCAAGAGCTTTCGGGGAGCAGTGGGCTAAGTTGGTTTACGGGGACGAATGGGAAACGGCGATACGGCGGGGGACGGCGACGGCCCCTTCTGCCCCCGTCACCCGTAAATCTAGACGATTTCCCGCGCATAATGTCTTATTTGACGATGGCATTACGGATAAGATATTAGACACGGAGATCATCAAATACGCTAAAGTCCCGCAGCAAACAGCGCCAATACCCGAATCTCGTGAGCAAAAGGCCATAACCGCACCACCTTATCGACCAACACAAATCCTAGTTCTGATGTCGATAATCCCGGGGTTGAGGTCACCTCTGAATTTGCGTTTGTCGAGGGGGAGAGGGAGAGGGTAGAGGTACAGAGAGCAGCGCATAAACCAGAATGGAAATCACACGAACAGGCAGAAATTTCGAGTGAAAACATCACGGGAAAGAGGATGAGGAACGCTCATGTTACGGTATGTGCCCGGGAGGAAACCGGGCGGAGCATTGTCTTGTGAGTGAGAACTTCCCGGAATTCCCCGTAGTACAGACACCAAAAGACCGTAAACAAGCTAGACAGAAAGAATTCGAACAGCTCAAAGAACTAAAAGCGTTTGTTTGGCGGAAAGTGAGCGAAGCGGTAATGTCGGGCACACCCATTATTCAGATAAAATGGATAGATGCGGTAAAACAACAAGGTACTGCAGATGAATTTCATAAAGCCCGTATAACCCTTAGGGGGGACCTCCTGAAAGCTTATGAACAGTACAATCCTAAAAAGATCTACTATCCTACAGCCCAGCATAGGACCATTTTGCTCATGATAGCATACGCAGCCTTTTTCCGGATAGATCTATGGTTGATTGACTTCACGACCACGTATCTACACGCGAGGATCCCATAGTAATATGACATATATGTCAAACCGCCGGCCGAGTTTCGATGGCAGGGTACGTCTGGCTTCTGAAAAACACTTTATACGGGCACCCGGAGGCGGGCCGCATCTGGTATGACATGTTGTATGGGGAGCTCATAACCGAAATGAAGTTCAAGCCCCTCACGTTAGACAGAGCCTCTTTCGTAAAACACGGGAGTAGACTCCACAAACTACCCAACTGGTGTCCTTTCATGTTGATGATGGCTGCCATGCTGCATCCCAAGAAAGGCACACCAAGATGGTGAAGCAGTTTTCAGTCTGAATGATCTGGATGTTCTTGAACTCGGTAGCCTTTCCCAGATCCTTACACCTGAACTCACTTGATTGATTTGCATCAGCGTAAGTATGAGTTGTTAATCTTAGAGGAGTTGGGTTATATGAAGGAAATACCGGCTAAAACGCCGTTCACTTCCGATAACCCCGCTCCCCTGAAGAAGGACCATCGCCTCTTACGCTATGACCTTGGATGCCTGATAGGGATGCTCATATTTTTAGCTGTCCATACCAGGCCATAACTCATATGCCCCTTGAGCATAGCGGCCAAGTCCCAGGTCCCCAAACCGGAGGTGTCTTATGCCATGGTACACCGGATGTTTTTGTGGCTCTTGACCCCGCGACCACTATTTTTCAGGAGAGGGGATTGAAATTTACGGAAAATGTTGGAAACAAATTTCTCGGTTCCTAAAACTCCGGAATCTTGGAAGCCCAACCTGGAATCTTGTGCAGCGGCTAACACAATCGAGGATATCGTCGGAAAACCTACAATACCCGGAATGGACATGTTCAGTGTGCTAGTTCTCGCCAATGTAGATAGGATTATCGCGGAGCAACCAATTGTTGGATTTGTAGACTCGGATTTTGCGGGGGATAAGATTTCGCGGAAGTCAAGGTCAGGATATGTTTACTTATTCAACAGAACCCCAATTTCGTGGTTTTCTAAATTGCAATCCGTAATAGCTCAATCTACGTTGAAATCAGAGACCGTTTCGGCTAACGAGGCAGTCAGGGAACTTCTCGCAGTACAACAAACTTTACGGGATATCTGAATAAACCTTGAAGGCCCTACCTCTCTCTTCGAGGATAACGAAGAAACTGTATTATTATCGGAGAGAGGATTAGGGGAAGCCAGGACCAAGAACATAGGTCCGGTACCACCTACTAGCACAACTCGTGAGGGAAGGGAAGGTCAAACTATTCCGGGTACCTACAGAGGATAATATCGCGGATGTATTTACTAAAATACATTTTACGGTAGAAAGTTTAATTACTTGGCTGGGAAGATCTCCGTTGTGCTTAATAGGGAGAACCGCGCTGATCTCGGTATGAAATCCGATCAAATCTCGTATTAGATCTTTCGGGGAAAGGATTAATATCTTCTTGGACCTATTTCATAATCCCGGAGTATGCAATATAATAATTTCTCGCATATCACATATAAGATGTATTGCTGTTGACATTCAAGACAACAACAAAAATTAGTTTTTCATTTTTGTGTCAGATTTTCATTTTTGTGACAGTTTTTCATTTTTGTGACAAAAATTCAAATTTTCAAATTTAACGGTAACATTTCGCGAAAATTTACGATATTTTGCGGACGAATATAGCCGTTAATTTGAAAAATTCAAAATTTCACCCAAAATCAAAATTCCAACCAAAACTGAAATTCCAACCAAAACAGAAAAATCAATTTTTTTTGTTGTCTTGAATGTCAACAGCAATACATAGACCGGTGAGCAGATAGCCCAGCGCCAACGTGGCGGTCGCGATGCGCGAATGATTGACTCAATGCCGACGGAACGGCCAGTACCTACTAGTGGTTGGCCCAGCGTTGACGAAGGACAATAGCGGCCGGGCAGTTCAACCTCTGAGGTCGCTTCATATCTATTTCCTATCTCTATACATCTACATACATAAAAACTTATAAGAGGCCAACTTGGAGTCCGCTTTCTGGTCGGTGAACGTGCCACATGGGAATGTGGAACAACACGATCCGGCAGCCAGACGGGTGTACCAAACCCGCCAATAATAACAGTTAATTATTAAATTAACTGCAGGTCCTATTGGCTATTCTGTGAAAATTATAAAAACACAAGACTCAAAACATACTCACTCTTACCCTCACTCTCTCCAAGAGATAATGTCGACGGTGGCTACCCGACTTGCTGGGGCAAGTGTGCATAAGCTAGACTACACACAGGGCAGCGCCCCCCAGTCAAGTCAGGCCTAATCGACGAGAAGAAGATTATGGCCTTCTCACACCTTATCCTATGTTGTGAGTGATGGTAAGGTAAATATGTAATACAGGCATAGCATAATCAAGTTACATATACAGCATCGATATATGCGGTATTTACTATACAAGATGATCCGAATATAGTGATAATATATGAAGTGAACCTGATTGTACTAGCTAATCTACCATAAAATGTGACCTATCTGAACTATTAATTATTCTACTACTCGGTAGTATGTATTATAAAATTTGTCAGCGCTTCCCGTAGAGGGGTAACAAAGAATGACAAAAGTAATATGATGTGTGGGACAAATACAAATATCTGTAATTATTGGCTGATCTGGTACAGTCCAGGTTCGCTGCCGAGGCCTTTCAAGACATACAGAATTGTAGTCTGATGAATCGCCCTCCGACCAACAACTGCGACCTCCACCTTAGCCTCTTAGATGTTTGTATGTATGTAAATATAATAATACTAGTAATAATATAAAGCGATCACGGGGGGGGGGGGGGGGCACGAACACGCGAGAGAATGCAATTGATCGACGATTGGGGCATTCATGAAAAGGCGAGCAAAAAGGCGACAAAACGCCAAAATCCGGATCACGCTCTCATCCTCTCGCCCGCCGCGAGCCAATTGAACCACCTATGAGTGTAATAGGGGGGCAAGTATCTGGAAGTAAGGGTCCTCTGGTTGACGCTGATAGATCCTTTGTCCTCTAGCTCCCAGTCAACTTTCTCCCTAAGAAAATTTGTAGATGCGTATGCGGAAAATTAATAACTTATATATATACCGAGGTGATAACGTGTTCAGAAAAGTGAACCTTATGGGTAGATTCAATAACTCAAACTGATCGGGTTTCATTCCAATACGAGCACAACCCTCCCTGTCTAGCAAGACGGAAATTTTCTTAGCCAGATACATAAATTTCTCAACCGTGAAATGTATTTTGGTAAATATATCTGCGATATTTTCCTCATTTAGTACTAGAAATAATTTGACTATTCCATCCTTAACGAGTTTTGCAAGTAGATGATACCTTACCTCAATATGCTTGGTACGGGCCTCCCCTAACCCCCTCTCGGACAACAATACCGTCCCTTCGTTATCTTCGAAGAGAGGGGTGGGGCCCTTGAGATTGATTCCGATATCCATTAGAGATTGCAACATCGCAAGAAGTTCTCTTACTGCCTCGTTAGCTGATACAGTTTCGGATTCCAACGTGGATTGGGCTATTACAGATTGCAGTTTGAGAACCAAGCCACCTGGGTCCCATTGAATAAATAAACATACCCGGACCGAGACTTTCGCGAAACTTCATCTCCTGCAAAATCGGAGTCCACAAACCCCACCAACTGATTTTCCTAGATTATCCTATCGACATTAGTGTTTAAGTCCCTGGGATTACCAATTGGTAATTTTCATTACCAACTGGTAACAAAAAAGTTACCAATCGGTAACGAATATTGTGCCAATTTTAGCACAATATTTCCGTCTTTGCGTAATAGAATAACCAATTGGTAACCAAAAATTACCAATTGGTAACAGTAGGACCAGGGACTTAACTATTAGCGATGATTGGTACGCTGAAAGCTTCCATCCCGGGAATTCCAGACTTTTCTATGGATTCGTTCATTGCATTGGCCGCGGCGCATGATCCATGGTTAGGTTTCAAGTCTTTAGGGGTTTTTGGGGCGGAGAAACAAGATTTCATAAGATTCTTGTCCCTTGGTGTCAATAACCACAAGAACATGCGATCCGCCATCGCATATGATGTGTCGTGATTGGGGACTTGGAATTTGGCCGCACTACTCAACGGGCAAATAATGAGTGACATCGTATGCACTGCTAAGAAGATGAGATTACTTATTAGGCATCTTAGGTCATACTTCAATAGCAGGTGTTCCTTCTTGAGAGGTGCAGGATTTTCAGATGTGAACGGGGTTTTAACGGGTACTTCGTTCATATACCCTAATTCGTTCAAAATGAGAAGTTCGTATTTGCGTTGGTGTAACGCAATCACTTTCTCAGTTTGAACAATTTGGATATTCTTGAACTATGCGGCTTTACCCAGATCTTTGCATCTGAATCCCTTTTTTCTCAAAGTGTGCGACAATCTTGAGCTGTTCAGACCTAGTCGCAGCGTGGCACCCGTCATCGACATGGAAGGATAGGAGTTGTGTGGCTTTGAGACTGCTCTCATGTCTTATGAAGGAAGCTCTATCGAGCGTAAAGGTTCTGAACTCAAGTTTCCCCGTGAGTTCCCCATACAACATATCGTACCACAACCGACCAGATTCCGGGTGACCGTATAAGGCCTTTTTCAAAAGCCAAACGTAATCCTGCAATTGGAATTCGGGCGGTGGTGTTACATAAATGTTGTACTGGATTTTAGCGTGGAGATAGGCTGTGGTAAAATCGATCAACCATAAGTCGATCCCCAATTGGTACTAGGTGATTCATCACTCCAGCAGAGGTGATCAGTCTCTTTAGAGTTGAATCATACCAGCGGTTTGTAATACCGGAACCAGGACACTTCCAGGGAACTTGGGAACACGGATTATAATTTTATTCGATTTCAGATTAAACAGTAGCGATACAGGTAATACATAATGTTATTTGGTATGTTCAGGACATTTTCTAGATGTTCATGTTCCAATTTCACGTGAACCTATTCTACACGGAAAGGACACATAACAGTTAAGGATATATGTAGCATGTACCATATTTCCCTCAGCACCCCCTTATGAGTCCTTGCAGTGTTGAATACTAACAATATCATTAACAAAGGGTTACTGAATTCGTCCAAGTTCTATCAACAATAAATCTACTTTACACCCCCTAAATGTGTGAAAAAGATATATATACTGAATATTGTAACGACTAACCTCAGAGAACGATAAAAGAGAAACTAGATCCATGATGTGAAGAAAGAGAGTCCACTCATAATTCAACATCTCACCCCCTTAACTAACAACTAATAAAGTAAAGAAAGTAAGAGCTGCTAATTGTCCTCAATGTATTAAAGAGCTTGACACATCACATAGCCCGAAGAGAGTCTTGACCGTTTCAATCTTCGTCTTAACAGTCACACTTGACTGATAGACACTCACCCCCAAACGGGCCAGACGAACTGAGCCAAAGTCCATTGCTACGTATTTCCTTAATTCCCAAATCAACAAAAGAGACAAAAGAGCCCGAGGCCGGCGAATGAAAGCCCCACCCCCAGGACACAAGACCGACATCGGAGATTACTTCCCCTGTCCGCCAAGAGCGACAAAAAGTTTCAAGGTACGAGCGGCAAACAGCGCACCAACCCAAACCAAAGTTAAGTGTGTCAATTCAAATGCGCTCAAAAATTCTAACATGACCACAAAAGTGACGCGATAAATAAGAAGTTGAAAGTCCAGGCGTCGTTCATCAACAGCTCCCGGCTGGCCGCTTACACCACCACCAAGCCGGAGCCTTCACCAAAGGCTAGCAATAGGTCCACTCCATCCGTCAATTGGGCCCCTCAAGCCACCGACCATCACGGATGCGCAAATCAGGCAAGAAGGAATGGTCAGCGCTGAAACGAGAGATAAAACTTCCACACTTGGTGCCCCCTGCACCCACAGACGCCACGAACAACGCAGCCAAGGCTGACCGCTAGAGGGCCAGAACAGGCACGTCCCTTTGAAAAAAAATTGTTGTGTGGTGCCATCTGCACCATGGTCGCCCCAACCACGACCAACGACAGCCATAACGAGCCAGAACAAAGAAAGAACGTAGAAGGGCACATCCCAACACGACAAGAGACAGGGAGAGAAGCCAAATAGCACCTCAACTACGCCAAGACAGCAACAGGCCCCACAGTCAAAGTCCAACTTCGAAATGCTCTGATTCCCTTAGACCAGCCGGAAACAGATACACAGACACGAAGGCACGGACGAACCACACTGTCCAGCTCGCCAATTCCGTTGCCAAGAGTCATGAACACACACCCTCCTACTATCTAGAAGGTGTACAAGCTAAATAGGCCGATTGTCTGTGTATGAGATTAACTCTGCATGTGGGTTGCCACCAGCCACACCACCCACGAAAGGCAAAGTCCAGTACCAAGCAAGGAGTAGCCCCAACCAACACTCCTAGCTGAAATGTCTCACTGGGACCTATCACCACTAATTCAAAGCATTGCCCTATACTGGGAAGCATTCACCGAATGTCACAGGTCCATTGTAAGACCAACGCTACTATTGCTACCAGCAACAAAAACAAAGCCCCCTCCTACCCTCCAAGGGTCACCAAATTGCTCAAACTTCGTTGCAATGCATCACCTGCACCCCCCACTCACTCACCAGACCCCCACACCCAAGCTGTGTCCACTGGGGGAGAAAGATCTCCACCATTCCTAGAGTGGTGAGGCAGACAATCATGAAGTCTCAAAACGAAGCAAGCAAAGAGCATGAAAGACCAATCCAACCTTCTGGGTGGCAGAGAGAGTCCTCACGATGCACCCACACTCAGCAAAGCCAAGCCAGTGCAGAGAAAAAGAGTCTGAACAAATGTATTGGGTCAAATGTCATCCATCCCAAATCACAGACTGACCGACAGACAAAGCCAACAACAAAGTCCAAACGAAACGCACAAGTGGCAACATTACTGTCCAATGCCACTGCTCGCCACAGGCAAGCAAAATCAAGTCTCATTCTTAAATGTCCAGCGTCCCAGGCATCAGAAAGAGTCAGAGAGAGAAGGAGCAGCAGACATATCTCCCGGCAAATGAGACAGAGCAAACTCCACACCTCACAGAACAGGTCCCAAAAAGCACAAACAAGAGAAAAACAAAAATATAGCTCATTTCCATCATTGTAAGGGCGCTGACATCCCTGCTGAGCTCACTAACTACCGAAAACAGGAGCACAGAGCAACGCTCCTCATCACACAGAACTGTCCGGACCGCACTGAGCACCACCGCATCAGTCGGGGAATTTCCCATGACCAGACCGACCGGGGGAGACTAAAAACATGTTTAGAACACCCCCCTTTCCTTGCACCATCCATTCGCGATCGTAGAGCAGTTCCTCAACACCCCCATATGGCTGCAGTCCATGCAAGGCGTCCTCATTGATCTCCATGGCTGATGGCGGGGCATCTTGTATCTCCAGGCCAGCATAACAGTGCATCTTCGGCGCACCATCGGACGACTCAAAAAAGACTGGACAAGTGTCTTGATTTGTTGAAGCAGTTGACTCTGCACTGCACACTGGGGCTAAACAGCACTCTACGAACCAGTGAATCATTCTGTAGACGACTACGGCACCGCTGGCATCTTTCCTTGGACGAATCCTCCCAAGACGGCACACCACCTCGAAACTGGAAAAAGCTGTTGACATCTCCAGCTGTAGATTGCCTCTTCTGGCTTCCCAGGTGACACTCTTAGTCTACTCTTTGACTCCCAGGAACCAGGGATCGTCGTCAGATGCTATCCTTAAATGTCTGATGTTTGTTCACGCAGTTTTCTCTGCGGCAATCCTCCCTCCCATGTCCTTTTTAATTTCCTTTCCAGTAAAAAAAAAAAAAAAAAAATGCAGAAGCTTTTCAAGCTGAGCAAGGCTCACAACCCAATTGGTACTAAGTGATTCATCACTCCAGCAGAGGTGATCAGTCTCTTTAGAGTTGAATCATACCGGCGGTTTGTAATACCGGAACCAGGACACTTCCAGGGAACGTGGGAACACGGATTGTAAGTTTATGCAATTTCAGATTGAACAGTAGCGATACAGGTAATACATAATGGTATTTGGTATGTTCAGGACATTTTCTAGATGTTCATGTTCCAATTTCACGTGAACCTATTCTACACAGAAAGGACACATAACAGATCAGGATATATGTAGCATGTAGCATGTACCATGTACCATATTTCCCTCAGATCCCAAAACATGCAGCGTAAGCTATCATGAGTAAAATTGTCCGATGTTGAGTGGTAGGGGAGTAAGTCTTTCTAGGGTCATACTGGGTGTATGCCTTCAAAAGGTCCCCTCTCAACGTAATTCGGGCTTTATGGAACTCATCTAGCGTATCTGTTGTTTGACGGTGTCTATCCATTTTACCGGAATGATTTGTGTCCCGGACATTCTAGCTTCCTTTTCCTTGCGCCAAACAAAAGCCTTAAGTTCTTTCAACTGCTCGAACTCTTTCTGTCGAGCTTGCTTACGGTCATTCGGTTTTTGTATCACCGGGAATTCCGGAAATTTCTCACTGACAAACAATATTCTGCACGTTCTTCTCGGGCGCATACCGTGACATGTGCGCTCCTGGTGCTTCCCGAGATAATGTTTTCCCCTGAAATTTCGCCTTGTTCATGCGATCACCAATCAGAGCTGTGTCTAGCCCTTTGCTCAGCCACCCTTTCCCCCTCCCCCTCTACAAACGCAAATTCTGACGTAGTATCAAAGTTTAGGTCACCCGCATTGGGCCCTGTGACTTCACTTTGATTCTCGTCGTCATTTGGGGTGGTCGATTGGGGTGGTGGTTTTACCTGGATATGAGCAACTGCATACTTGAGAATTTCCGTATCAATCACTTTATCGGTAACCCCGTCATCAAAGAGGACCGCGTGTGCCGGGAAACGTTTGGTTTTACGGACAACTGGGGCAGCGGGTGCAGAAACCGTTCCTTTGCGAACAGCAGTGTGCCAATTATCCCCGTAAGTTTGTTTTGCCCATCCCTCTCCCCACGCTTTAGCAGGAATTTCCATATATATCCCGGACGAATCTTGTCTTTCTTTGATCCTATGTTTTTTTTCGTGACTTTCGCCTCCCCCTGATCCCCACTGAGCTTAGGGGTCATACCTTTCGGGGTCGGAGGTACTAGGGGTGGTGGGTCAGATCTGTCCTCTCTGACTTCCACTACCTTAGTATCGCCGTTCCCTGTATTGGGGTCATTGGGGGGCGCCTTGTGTGGGGGCGATCCGGATGATAGACCCCCGGCGGGAAGTGTCTCCCCCAGTCGGAAATACCTCTACCGTGATCTCCCCCGAAGCATTACCTTGACTTTCTGGGTGTTGTGGGGTTCGTTGGGGTTCGGGAGAGGGCAAATGCCATTTCACCGAAAACATCTCTTTCGAGATGTTAGAGATTTAGATGCCTCCCTCTTCTCCAATTTCCAGACATCGAACATGACATCACGAACATTACCGTGTATTTTCCTTGCAACCGGATCATACACCCGATAATATCCGGTATTCCGTTCGTACCCTAGAAATATTACTCTCTTTCCCCTCTCTCCTTTTCCCCTCTTAGCATCCACTTTCATAAAAACCATGCACCCTATAGGTCTGAGGTGATGTAGCATGGGTTTACGTTTGTGGATGATCTCGTAGGGGGATTTCCCTTTGAAGGGTC
>WBZZ01005537.1:75000-77500 GCA_019918135.1 Paulinella micropora
ATCCTCCTCCTCCTTATCTTCTTCTTCCTCCTCCTCCTCCTCATCTTCATTTTCTTCTTCTTCTTCTTCCTCCTCCTCCTCCTTCTCTTCTTTTTCTTCTTCTTCTTCCTCCTCCTCCTCTTCCTCTTCTTCTTCTTCTTTTTCTTCTTCCTCCTCCTCCTCTTCCTTCTTCTCTTTTTCTTCTTCTTCCTCCTCCTCCTCCTCATCCTCTTCTTCTTCTTGTTTCTCCTCGTCATCTTCTTCTTCTTCTTCTTCTTCTTCTTCTTCTTCTTCTTCTTCTTCTTCTTCCTCTTCTCCTACTGAGCTCAGCCCTGAATTCATAGAGTGGTGTGAACAGCAACACCAAAATAGATCTTCTTCTGCTTCTTCTTCTTCCTCTTCTTCTTCCTCTTCTTCTCATTCCTCCTCCTCCCGTTCCCCTTCTCATAATACCTATTCCTCCTCACGATCCTCTTCTAATCATACACGTTCCTCTTCACATTATCATTATTCCTCCTCCTCACGTTCGTCTTCGCGTCGTTCACGATCAGTTTAACGTGCTTCTTCTCCTCCTCCTCGACATCATGATCATCGTTCCTCCTCCCGATCACCCTCCTACTCTTCTTCTCGTCACTCTCCATACTACTCATCATCACATTCATCACGGTCTAATCATCATGCCTCTAATTTTTCTGATTCTGCCACTCGTTCCTCCTCCCGATCATCCTCTTCCTTTTCTTCTCGTCCCTCTCACTACTACTCATCATCACACTCATCACGCTCTAGTCGTAGTGTTTCTAATTTTTCTGATTCTCCTCCTCTTCGTTGTGATACTAACTTAGTGAATCAAAAGGAAGATATGTCTCTTGATGAGCATGCACAGTCTTATGATCATCATTCCACTTCACCTTTTCATCGCCTCATCTCTGAAAGAATACGTGTGGATGAATTCATAATTGATCAAAAGTATTTAAATGCTACAGCATCAACAAAAGAATGTCCTGTGTGTATGGAAAGATTTGCTTTGAATGATTGTGCGCTACTAACTAAATGTTTTGATTGCTTTCATAAAAATTGTTTGAATGAATGGTTCGATTTAAACACACGAAAAACATGTCCTGTTTGTAACACATTGTGTAAAACATGTTATAATGATATTATATGATAAACTAACTTCATCTTAATTCGTGGCAAATGATAACCTAATTAATTTAATGAAAACGACTTTGGTATTGATTTTTTAATATATAAAAATATGTTATGAGTAGTGTTGTTAGAAATCGTAATTGTTTTAATTAATCACAGTAAACTCCTTGATCTAAATTGAAATTTACGTACACTATTCTGTTTCGGAACTATTAATACAAACTACATAGATTTAATGAAACAATTTTAATATTAACTTCAAGTTACTATTATACTGAAAAATATAGTGTTTTTAGAAATCGTAATTGCTTGAATTGATAAATCATCTTTAAATTGACATTTGCTTATATTATTTTGTTTCCGGAATATTAATACAAACTGTAAAGTAATGTACTTAATTGATTGAATATAATTAGCTGTTTAATATTTTCTAAATTCATTCTTAATTATAATATTTTTTTCATGCATATTAATGCGAACTTTTGAACTAGACTATATCCAAACACTGTTTCCGGAAGATTAATACAACGTAATTCGAACACTTAACAGATTTAATATTATGTATTTATAACTAATTGCATTCAATTATATTGTTTTTCTTAATTCCGGAAAATTAATACAACGTAATCCAAAGACTGGATCGATTTAATATTATCTACTTCATGAATAATTTCATTCGATTCTATTGTTTTTCTTAATCTTCTTCATGAATGTATCAACGACTATGTTAAAACTATTCACTGTCTGTTGTGTCGTGTAGCTTTGCCCTTCCCAGAACCGTTTACTTTCGGAGGCTCCTTCTCCTTGTGAATAAATTCCCCCTCGATTCTCTTATTTTCCTTAGATTGCGCTACAAGCGTATCCACCACCACTTGGAACCCTTTGTTCATGATATCTAGATTCTCTCTAATCCATGACTTGACAAAGTATACGTAGTCAGAAACGTTTTCAATGTTGAACCTGCATCAGGAATCCATAATTACATTATTGTGTGGTCGTATGTATGTATATATGATGTATGTGTGTGTATGTATGTATGTATGTACGTACGTATGTATGTATGAATGTTTGTATATATGTATGTATGTATGTATTATATGTACGTATGTACGTATGTACGTATGCATGTATGTATGTATGTATTATATGTACGTATGTACATATGTACGTATGTATGTATGTATGTATGTTATATGTATGTATGTATGTATGTATTTATGTATGTATGTGTGTATATATGTATGTATATATGTATGTATGTAGGTGTGTAGGTATGTATGTATGTACGTATATACGTACGTACGTATGTATGTATGTATGTATGTGTGTGTATGTATGTATTGTATATATGTATATATGTATATATGTATATATG
>WBZZ01005537.1:80000-89701 GCA_019918135.1 Paulinella micropora
TTTCCTTGACTATTTAAACACTACATAACGAAGTATATGTGTAAGTCGGAAACGACAAGTGCTTACACATTTCTTTGTGCAAATCGGAAACAACGAGTGAGACCGCTTTGCAAATGATGCAAGCGGTAGTCAAGGGTATCGAGTTTCAGCAGATAACTAACCAATCCTACTTCACAGAGTTTGCTCGCCTCACACTCTCGCCATCCCGCTTTTTTCAAATTCAAAAAGAAAAGTCAACGAAAAAGCAATCCTTTTGCCCTTGCTATTCACAATTCAGTAATTTTCTTATCCGGCTGCTCAATTTCTAAAGTGTCCGGCTGCTCAATTCCTGCACAATTGGATACGAAAAAGGACATTTAGACGTAACGTCAAAAAAGCGTAACGTCAAAAAAGCATTACGTCAAAAAGAGAAGACGAACGAACTAACGAACGAACAGACGAAAGAAAATTCAACGCAAAAAAGCTGAAAAAAACAATTAAAAAAAATTTAGCTCCTGAGGTATATGCAGTGCGGGCCGAAAATGTAGGAGACTGTCAGAGCCAAGCAACAAAAAGGAAACAGAGAGCCATTCCCCGATCTCACCCCTAACGATAATAATTATCCTGCTTAAAAAAGTAATACCGGTTATGAATCGTAATATTATCGTTTTCAACCGGCTCAAAAGTATATAAATAAAAACGGATATAACTACATCTTAACGAGATATAGCTCATCTATACATCACTGTGTACATGGTTATAAGAAAAGGTCGCATATTTACCTATCTGCGCCTACAATCCCACCTCCCCGTCTTATACGGAAACCGTAGCTAATAAGGGTCGTTTCCTCATGAATGTCCGGCTCCTGTGGAGATACACCATTGAGCAAACATTATCACCTCGAGTGACCGTTACGGATACTTCCTGTTCCGACTCTATGTTGCTCTAATCATCTTCTCTCGAAGAATAGAGCAATATAGAACCGAGTTACCGTTACGGCTCTACATAGCAATTTGCATCCTTCCAGAAGCAAACAGCTATGCAAACCCAAATGACCGTTGAGCTCTGTCCTTCATTCCCGTTATACGTCATGTGCTTACAAAATGCAAATTTGAGTTTGGAGATTTTCGGGCTCAAATTTGAATTTGAATTTTGAACTATCTCCTCCTTCTATGGCGATCTGCCATAGACGTACAACGGTATGGTCATGTTGCTGTCGTACCATCCCTTCGCCATGTCTGCAGTGCTTTCCCGTGTTGTGACTTCTGATGTGCTGGTGCCCCTGAAACTTCACGAGGTCCAAGGTCGCAAGCACGTGTAGCATCTCTGGTCCCCCCTGAAGGATCTGTGATCCTGAGATTACCGAGAAATTCTCATCCAAGTTGAGGAGAATTTCTGAGTAACGTCACAAGCATGTGTCACATCTCTGATTCATCCTAAGGATCTATGATCCTGAGATTACCGAGAAGTTTTCATCCGAGTTGAAGAAAACCTCCGGGCAATCTCGTCCATTGTAGGAATGAACGGGCGCTATGCCAGTGTCAAGGGTGCCGTTGGCGTATTATATAATTAGGCGTTGTTTGTTTGGTTTGGTTGTCTGCAGACATTTTCTTATTGCCACCCGACAAGTGTCTACTTCGCTGAGGCGAAGGTAGAAGTGTCTAAAGATATATACAACCCATTGACTGGGTCTCAAAACGCGTCTATACTTAGACGTCGGAGCATTCGTGCTCGAGGTAGTCCATGAACCTCTCTTCGCTAGAGGGTGATGGTGGATGCCACCTCCAGGCGGGTTGATCCTCCGCTGGTATGTCGATTTCGTGGTCCAGGCGTGCCTTCCATGCTCTCGCCTCCGACCAAGACAATTCCTCCCCGACTACCGAATACTGTGGCGCGGTATATTCCATGCCTGGGTAGAGGTCTCTGATGATTCCCCCCAGCTGGTATTCGTACTGTTGTCTCCAGTACGGCCACTCATGTCGATAGTGGTAGATATAGTCTAATTCCTGAGTCCGCCTGTGACATTGGAACTCATCATGCTCAATCACTCTGTCCCAACCGAGTCTGTCCTGTGCCCTGACCTGTCTACCCCATTCCTCGAAATCTTGTATTCGGCCCCAGTATGTGTTGGGTACTTTCTCGTCAGGGTCTGCTTACTGGTTGGCGATGCGGGATGTCTCTGGGTCACCGCTCCTCTTCAGCTGCAGGTGGATCGCAAGCAGCCATGAGAGCCGGTGTTCCCTCTGGAACCGTATGTAATACTGCTGTCGCAACCGACCCGCACCTCGGAAACGCGCATGTATCCGGTGTCGTATGCCTCGCGGCCTACATAGAGGCGGGGGTATGCCTAAAACCTGCCTGTAATGCGCGAGTACATTCTCCTCAAACCCCATGTCCCAGTGGGTATCATGTTTGTCCCGAAGGTAGTAGGCTCTGTATGTCTTAACTTCCTCCGGCAGTGGGACATCCGACACGTCGAGCAGTCTGTAGTAAGCATTGATGTCTTCCTGCGACCACTGCAACAGTCGGAGCTCACATGGCTCGAGCAACTGTCGAGGCCCCTTCAAGGAACCGTAGTATCTAAGGGTGTGCGCTCGTTGATGGTCGGTCAATGCCACCCATCCCCAAACGCAAAAAAGGGTTGGTGCAAAAAATATGGTCCGGACGCCAAACTTCAACGAAAATTTAGTACGCAATTTACGGTCAAGTAGTTTCGGTTGCAAGGACTAATGCCGAATTTCACTTGACCGTAAATTGCGTACTAAATTTTCGTTGAAGTTTGGCGTCCGGACCATATTTTTTGCACCAACCCTTTTTTGCGTTTGGGGACATAATGTCTCCCACACGAAGTTTGTAGCTGTTTGTCCTTGTGCTTTGTTTTTCTTGAACATATTCTCTTGTTTTTTATTGCTTTCGTGTTTGCCCAACGGCAGCAGTTCACTGGCTTTATTTATTTTTTTCCCCCTTGCTTCCTTCCTCTTAGACTGACATGTCGAAAAGGCAACTCCATACTGTGGAGGAACGCCGTGCCGACAAAAAGAGGTTCAAGCAAAAGGTAAATTGTACTGTTTTGTTTCAATTCTTGCCACTTTTTGCTTCTGTTTGCACTGATTTCTTTTGAATTTGTGTTTCTTCTTTAGGCAAGGGCAGCTCTGGGTAGTAGTAGTGGTGGTGGTGGTGCTGCTGCTGCTGGTTGGCGGTGGTGAGGTGGTGGTGTTTGTAGTATTAGTAGTAGTAGTAGTAGTAGTAGTAGTAGTAGTGGTAGTATGTATGCATGTATGTGTACATACATACATACATACATACATACATACATACATACATACATATGTACACACATACACACATACATACATACATACATACATACATATATACATACGTACATACATACGTACATACATACATACATACATACATGCATACATACATATGTACATTATATACACACATACATACATACATACATACATACATATGTATGCATGCATATGTATGTATGTATGTATGTATGTATGTATGCATGTATGTACTTACATCAATCTGTCTTATTTTACCGATTGGCCTGAAAGAACAGGATGCCAATTTGCCCGGGGTGGGATAATCGATTGCCTTTTTGTCCCGGCCCGCGCAGGGCAAAATGGCATTTGCTATCCACAAGTACAACTATGTCGCAAAAACAAGTTTGGCCGGCTACGTGTCGGTTAACCGCGACCGTTACGTCCGTATCCAGACGTAGCAGCTACGTATCTGTTAACCCTAGCAGTTACATCGATAGACGTAGCGGCTACGTGGAGGGCTACGTCAGGTGGCGCCAGGTGGCAGGAAACACCTGATTTTTCCGGTGGCAGGATTCTAGAATTTCTAAAAAGCCAAACTTTGCGGCTTTCCCCTGCAAATTTGGCTGGTCCGTTTCGGTCGGGGAAAGTGGCATTCGACCGTTCAGGACACGCGCTATCCGAATATGCAATAAAAGTTTTTCTAGTGGGCGGTGGCACCGGACCCCTCCCACAAGTGCGAGTCCACTTACTTTTGAACTGCCCCCAGCCACACATTTTTTTTCGTCAAAAATAATTCAAACCGACAACTTCACTGTTGACTGCAGGCGTGCGTCCAAGGACTCCCCGGAAGCGAGTATAGCTCCTGCCGGGCAGGCCAACAGGCGCGCGCTGGGCCTGGACAGCAGTGTGTGTGTGTCGTGTGTGTGTGCGCACTGCTGAGCTGGGCAGGCGTGCGTCCAAGGACTCCCCGGAAGCGAGTATAGCTCCTGCCGGGCAGGCCAACAGGCGCACGCTGAGCCTGGGGCAGCAATACGGACGACACCTACGCTCTCTCGTGGTACAGTCGACATGTGGTCCAAATCGGGCCCCAGGCAGTATATATTTTCCCAACCACGCCGGACCACGACACCCCTGCATCGTGAGCAGTGTCGGCCGTACCGTCTGCACGGTACCAAGGTACAGTCGACACGTGGTCCAAATCAGACACTGAGACGTATATATTCTTCTCACTGCGCCGGACCAGCAGGGGGACGAAGGGGAGGGGGGGGGGGCCTAGGCGCAACAGTGATCAAACCAGTGTAGTATCTCAGTAGACTGCCTGGATCACTGTTGCGCCAGGAGCCACCCCCCCTCCCCCTCCTTCTCGTGTGTGTGGTCCGGATCGGACACGGAGACGTATATATTGTTTTGACTGCGTTGGACCACGGCACCCTTGCACCGTGAGTTGGGTCGACCGTACCGTCGGCACGGGACCACGGTACAGTCGGCACCATGAGCCGGGTCGACCGTACTGTCGGCACGGGACCATGGTACACTCGACGCGTGGTCCAAATCAGACACCGAGACGTATATATTCTTCTCATTGCGCCGGACCACAGGGGGATGAGCGAGGGAGGGGATCACTAGAGCAACCGTGATCAAACCAGTGTAGTATTTCCAGTAGACTGCCTGGATCACTGTTGCGCCAGGAGCCACCCCCCTCCCCCCCCCCTCTTCTCGCGTGTGTGGTCCGGATCGGACACTGAGACGTATATATTGTTTTGACCGCGTCGGACCACGTACATGCTGCACGGTGGGCCGCGTCGGCCGACCGGGAGCATGGCGACCATGGCACCATGGCACCGTGAGCTGGGTCGACCGACCGGGAGCATGCTGACCACGGGCACGACGGCACCATGGCCGCGTCGGCCGACCGCGGGCACGGGACAGGTGGTGGTCCAAATCCGCCCGGATTTTTCTAGTCTGTTCTTTTGGCGCTTTGGCCGCCCTTTGGGGCCTTGTGGTCCAAAGGAGCGGTCGATGCAGTTGAGAAATATATATAGGCGCAGGTGGCGGATTTGGACCACCGGGGGGAGGGGGGCCTGCCCGTATACGGCTTTGAGCCGCGGGCCGGGATTTGCGGGAAAATTCTCGCTAAAATTTTCGATAGGCCTGAGGGGGGACAAAAAGGCAGTAGACCTTCGGGCCGGCCGGGTAGAAAAGGTTCGACGTGGCACGAGCCCCGGCGGTTTCGTCGTCGTGACCAGGCCAGAACCCTCGGTCGACCGACCGAGTGAAATGGGTAGCAGCCGGAACTAGACCCTTGCCATTTTTTCCTTTGCCACATTTTGAGGACAGTTACGCGGAAACTTACCGCGCCGCAAAACACACATAAATTTTCGCTGAATTTTCTCTCACCTTGATTTTTTTGCCTTCAGGTGCAATTGTACAAGAGAAATGTCACGAGACGACGAGCCCAGCCCGCCCTCGAGCCCCGTCACCCTGTCCGAGCTAGGCGTCATCGACGAAGGCTCGGACGCTGAGGAAGGCCCCGAACAACAGAAGGTCGGCGGCGGCAAGGCGAAGCTGGTGCTGACCGAGAAGGCTGACTTGGACAAGATCGGGGAGCTCCTACAGGACAGCCGCCTCGAAAGCATCCACCGCTGGTACCTGTGTGCCCTGTACGACAGCGTGAACCTGACTGGCGGCCTGGAAGTTTGCTACCGGCTGCCGCGCGGGGTGATGCGAGCTCGGCGCAAGGGCCCTTATGTTGGCTGCAGGCTGTACGCGGACGGCGGCATGCAGAACGCGCCTGCCTCGCTGCGGAGGCTCGTGCTCGGCGCTGACCACGTGGAGCTGGACATCCGCAATTCGGTCCCTTTCTTTCTGTACTGGTTGGCTTCTTCGCTTGAGGTCGTGCCCGCGGGTGAGCTGGTGTACCTGAAAAGGTTCGTTACCAACCGCGAGCAGGTGATCGCCGACGTGAAAGACGCGCTGGGCGTGAACGACGACTCGCTGGTCAAAACATATATGCTGAAGCTGGCGCACGGCGGGCGCTGGCTGAAGCTGCCCGGCGGCCCCGAAGTGGAGGCAGACACCTACCCAGTAACTGCTAACTACCGCGCGAGCGTGAAGAGAGCAGTCGCTGGCCTGGCCAAGTACTTCCCCAAGCTGTGGCGGTGGTGCGAAGAGAGCGACCTGTCGACGACGCCCGACGGCCAGATCCCGCTGTTCCATGCCAGGGGCAGGTTCGTACATTTTCTCACTACTCGCTTCGAGAACGAGGTTATGATGCGAGTTATCGATTTTTTTGGTAAGGAGAACGTCAGTACGCTGGTCCACGACGCCGTCTATGTCCGTACTACGGCTGTAGACGTTGAGGCACTCAACGGGCACATTGCAGCCGCGGGCCCTCTGTCTGGCGTGGAGACGCCCCGTCACGACAGCAAGACCATCAAGATCGACGGAGTTCGCAGGCCGGTACCAGTGCTGCTGCCCCCCGTCATTGCCTGGCGCGTGACGACCGTCGAATGCACTGGCTCTGACAAACAGTTGCTGTACGGACCAGAAGTCGCCCCTCGCGATCTAGCTGGCTGTACCGACGTCGTCAGGAACCGCGCTACGGAGGCCGACATGTACCAGCCCAAGCCAGGGGTGTACGCGATCCACCCCGTGTCCTTCGATGCCCGTCGAGTGCAGGTCGTCAACGCGGGGACTGGCATAGGCAAGACGGTCGCGGGCTTCGGGGCGGTTGCCGATACGCTCAAGCAGAAGAGGAAAAGCCGTATCGTGTGGGTCGTGGGCCGCATCTCCCAGGCCCAAGACGGCGACCGTCGGATGGAAGAGTACCTGCAAGAACAAGGAGTTCGGACCCGCGTCTGTATGTACGAGAATGCTAGCCGCGAAGACATCCGCGAGTCGCGCGTGGTAATGATCCAGCACGAATCACTGTGGAAGTTGTTTTCGCCACAAGAGCAGGACAGGGGACGCAACGAGCTCTGGTGCGCTGACTTGGTGGTGCTGGACGAAGTGCTGCTGATCTTCAACCAGTCGATCTGCGTGGAGACGAACGGCACCCGCCTACGAGACAACGACAACGTGCTGCGCGCACTGTGCGAAGACGCGCCGCGTCTGCTGATCCTGGATAAGGACGTGCACCGGACGTCGCACCTGTACGACTTTCTGCTTTGCGACGGCGGCGGGGTCTGCCGACAGGAGGACGAGCTTACAGTCGAAGAGGCGCGGAAGCAGATCGAGTTCCATCTGTACTCCTACGTGCCTCCACACCTGCGGCGCTCGCTGATGGTGGTAGCTTCGCACAGGGACTGGTTTGGTGCTATTGTCTCTGCCATTCGCGATGGCAAGAAGTTTATCGTGTCCTGCCACACGCAGCGCGAAGCGGCGGCGCTCTATGACAAGCTGCACAAGTCGTTTCCTGATTTGTGCCCGCGGAGGCCGTGCTCTGCCGGTACCGCGCTCTCTGTGCGCACTACCGTGAACACTGATTGGCGTCAGCGGACACAAGGAGAGACAGAGATCGTGGCACGAGAAGACCTAGCCCGTGCGACGTGGGCGGACGGCGCGAGTATCAGGCTGCTGGACGGCCAGACATCCAAGAGCGCGGCGAAACAGATGATGACTACGATCAACGAGTTTTTCGCTGTTCCCGGCGCCCGTGGGCTGATCCACACCTCTCGTCTCTGTGTGGCGGTTGACATCCAGTCACAGGTGGACCTCGTGTTCTTGCACTGTGCGCGCAAGGGTAAAGTGTCGAAGCTCGGCCCGCCAGCGCGCATTCTGTCCCAGATGCTGATGAGGGCGCGCCGGGTGTCGGATCCCTGCATCAGGGCGTACTTTGGCGAGGGAGGGCTGCAGGCACCGCGCGCGTTCATTGCGTCCAAGACTACGCTGCCCTGGCAACACTGCGAGATTTTTCAACAGTACGAGCGGGACTACAACGGCAAAGAGGCGCGGATGAAGGCTTTGTACGGAGCTACGGGCAAACAGAGCCCGTGGACCATCATTGAACGCAGCTGCAAGTGGATACTCGTTTGTGACCCGTCATCGGGCGAGCGCAAGAGGGTTGAAGTGCCTAGTTTGCTGAAGCTGAGACTGCTCGCGTCGCTGACGGAACAGCGCCAGAGCAAAGGGGCTGCGATCTGGAGCTGGCTGGTGCAACAGGACTTCCAGGTAGCGCTGCCGCCGCGCCTGAGCGCTGAACAGCGCGAGGCCAAAAAACAAGCGGTGGAGGAAGCGAAAGAACAAGAGGAGGCAGGAGAGGAAGAGCAAGAGGGGATGCCGCCCGAGCCGACCCGCGAGGAAATGGTGATCCGCGAGGGGGTTGATTGGCTCGTCCTGACGCCAGAGGACGTGGACAAGCGACGCAAGTTTTTGCGGAAGAAGCAGCGCCATTCGGACGACGAAAGGCACGAAATGAAGATTTTGGGCGTGCTGTCCCTGTACCCGGGCGCGCTTGGCGATTTAAGGAAGATGCGAGAGAAGCTTAAACAGGAGTACCAGGAATCAACAGACCCCGTAGCAGCTAAATGGCTCGTGCACAAGTGGGCGCAACAAGTCAAGCTGTTTCTAAAGCAGTGCAAGAAGGCGGGCGAGCGACTAGACAACTTCGCGCTCGGTCAAGGCCAGGAGGGACGTGCATGGCAACTGGACGACGACGGCAGGCAGATTCCGGTCACCGCCAAGAGCTCGCTCTCTATGCACCAGTCACTGGACGGGCTGGCAAAGTTGCTGGGCGCGGATTCGCTGGCAGAACTGCTTAAACACCCTAGCAAGACCTACCCGCTGTCCTTGTTGCGAAACAAAAAGGATGTGCTGGCTTCCCTGGCACAAAAGGCCAAGGACGCGTCGGCGGGTATATCCAAACAGGGCATCAGGAAAAAAAATGGTAGCGAGTGCAAGGCCTTGGCCAACTTTGTGCTCGGCCAGGCGGGGCTCGTGGTCGAGGAGACAGGTCAGAAGGAGAGGAAACAGGTGGCCGGGGAACGCACTAGCACTGCCACGTTCAGGATCGCAAAGCTCGCCGAGGTGCACGACGTGGGCAAGTGGCACCAAGAGACATGGAGCAAGGACGCGCACCGGCTGTTGATGGAGTCTGCCAAAAAAAGAAAGGGTACGGAAGGGTCGTCAGCCAGTAACAAGAAACGGAAAACGAATCGTTAAATTTTTTTTTTCAAAAAATAATATAATAGTTAATAACAAAAAAAGGCGCGCGCCTGACAGAGATTTAGCAACATCAGAGAATTGAACTTTCGACATCAAGGTCTAACGTTTCTGACTGATTGGGCTAACATGTCAGACACACAAACTAATAAAGTGGACAACTCGCTACTGTTCTTTGGCGGGTGCCTGCCTGCCAGACTGGCGGTGGCCGGCCTGGCCATATACAAACCACGTCCCTGGATGCAAGCACTGGCCGGGGGAGTTGCGGGGGTCTGGCTGAGC
>WBZZ01005538.1:0-2500 GCA_019918135.1 Paulinella micropora
GTATTGTATTGTATTGTGTTGCATTGCATTGCAATGTATTGTCTTGTATTGTATTGTATTGTATTTTATTGTATTGTATTGTGTTATATTGTATTGTATTTTATTGCATTATATTGTATTGTATTGTATTGTATTGTATTGTATTGTATTGCATGGTATTGTATTTCATTGCATGGATTGCATTGCATTGCATTGCAGTATTGTAGTATATTGTATTGTATTGTATTGTATTGTATTGTATTGTATTGTATTGTATTGTATGGTATTGTATTGTATTGTATTGTATTATATTGTATCGTATCGTATCGTATCGTATCGTATCGTATCGTATCGTATTGTATTGTATTGTATTGTATTGTATTGTATTGTATTGCATCGCATTTCATCGCATTGCATTTTATTGTATTATATTGTATTGTATTGTATTGTATTGCATTGTATTTTCTTGTATTACAATGTATTGTCTTGTATTGTATTGTATTGTATTGTATTGTATTGCATCGCATTGCATTTTATTATATTGTATTATATTGTATTGTATTGTATTGTATTGTATTGTATTGTACTGTATTGTATTGTATTGTATTTTCTTGTATTACAATGTATTGTCTTGTATTGTATTGTATTGTACTGTATTGTATTGTATCATTGTATTGTATTGTGTTGTATTGTATTGTGTTGTATTGTGTTGTATTGTATTGTATTGTATTGTATTGTATTGTGTTATATTGTAGTGTATTGTATTGCATCGCATTACATCGCATTGCATTTTATTATATTGTATTGTATTGTATTGTATTGTATTGTATCGTATTTTATTGTATTGTACTGTATTTTATTGTATTATATTGTATTGGTGTATTTTCTTGTATTTTCTTGTATTTTCTTGTACTTTCTTGTATTGTCTTGTATTTCTTTATTACATTGTATTGTATTGTCTTGTATTGCATTGCATTTGTATTGCATTGTATTGTATTGTATTGTATTGTATTGTATTGTATTGTAATGTATTGTATTGTATTGTATTGTATTGCATGGCTGTTGACATTCAAGTGGTCCGGTCGGTCAGGTCGAAATTCAAAACCACGGCCGTTTCTTTCTGACCTGGTGTGCGTAACGGCTACATTTTCTACCGTTACATCCGGTTAAATTTCGGCGAAATTTTATCACTTAACAGAAAAAATGGCCGCAGATCAGAAGTAAGACCTGACCGGATCACTTTGAATATCGCCAATGTTATGCTTACCAGTATGTAAGGTTATACCATGGATTGTACTATATATATATATATATATATATATATATATTCTATATATATATATGTATGTATACATGTATATATATGTATACATATATATATATAATATATACATATATATATATATATATATATAGATTTCGGGCGTGTGAGGGTGGAGGAGGGCAAGGACGGTTATTACATAGGTAAGTTAACTTTACTTACTGACTTACTTACTTACTTACTTACTTGCTTACTTACTTGCTCACTTACTTACTTATTCACTAATTCACCCACTTACTTACCTACTTACCTACTTACCTACTTACCTACTAACCTACTAACCTACTTACCTACTTACCTACGTACCTACTTACTACTTACTACTTACTACTTACCTATTTACCTACGTACCTGCTTACTTACCTACTTACCTGCTTACTTAACTACTCAACTAGCTTACTTGCTTACTTGCTTGCTTACTTACTTACTTACTTGCTTCCTTGCTTGCTTACTTACTTACTTACTTACTTACTTACTTACTTACTTACTTACTTACTTGCTTACTTACTTATGTAGCGGTTAATCTATTCTGAAACAACAGCAAGTGCACCTCACCACCTACTTACCTACTTACCTACTTACCTACTTACCTACTTTACCCATTTACTTGCTTACTTATGTATGTAGCGGTAATTGTTCTTCCGACACAACAAGAAGTGCACCACTTACTTACTTACTTACTTACTTACTTACTTACTTACTTACTTTACCTACTGACCTACTGACCTACTTACCTACTTACCTACTTACCTACTTACCTACTTACCTACTTACCTACTTACTCTACTTACTTACTTATGTAGCGGTGAATCTTCTTCTGAAACAACAGCAAGTGCACCACTTACATACTTACTTACTTACTTACTTACTTACTTACTTACTTGCTTACTTGCTTACTTGCTTGCTTGCTTGCTTGCTTGCTTACTTACTTGCTTGCTTACCTACCTACCTACTTACTTACCTACTTACTTACCTACTTACTTACCTACTTACTTACCTACTTTACCCACTTACTTGCTTACTTCTGTAATGTATGTAGCGGTAAATCTTCTTCTGAAACAACAGCAATGCACGACTTACGTCCTTACTTACTTACTTACTTACTTACTGACTTACTTACTTACTTACTTACTTACATTCACACTTACTTACTTGCCTACTTACTTACTTACTTACTTACTTACTTACTTACTTACTTAT
>WBZZ01005538.1:12500-17500 GCA_019918135.1 Paulinella micropora
ATATAGAGCAAACTCCGCAACTGTCGTCGGGTGGCCGGACCCTCGGGACTGTATGCCAGCCCTTTGCACCGTTCCGCCAACATTTCAGCAAGTGCGTCGATGAAGATAAGGAACAGGACAGGAGAGAGGGGGTCTCCTTGGCGAACTCCTTGTGCCACAGGGACGGGTTGGGTCAGGCAGCCATCTACGAGGACTCGCATGCGAATTCCTCTGTATGCATCACGAATGATGCGCCAGGCCCGCCTCATTTTCTCTCTATGTCCCTCATACCCCTCGTTTTCTCTCTATGTCCCTCATACCCCTCATTTTCTCTCTATGTCCCTCATACCTCTCATTTTCTCTCTGTGTTCCTCATACCCCTCATTTTCTCTCTGTGTTCCTCATACCCCTCATTTCTCTATGTCCCTCCACGAATTCCGCTCTGCCACAGTCGTTCCCATAAGCCATCTTGCCAAACGGTATCGAACGCCTTCCGGAAGTCCACAAAGAACAGATGAGTACTGCGTCTCGTTAACTTCCTGCGTACCAGAGCCTCGTACAATGAGATTATTTGGTCCGTTGTGGACCGGTTTGGGCGAAAGCCCCCTTGTTCCTCTGACAGTTTCCCTTCCATGAAGCCAGACAAGCGCCTAGCCCACAGACTGAGATAGAGCTTTCCTAGACAGCTCATTAGAGCGATGCCCCGGTAGTTCCCCAAGTCAGCTGGGTCTCCGTCTTTGTAGAGGTTGACAAGTGTGCCCATCCCCCAGTCGTCAGGCGTTGTCTCAATATCCCGAAGGAAGTTGAACACCCTCAGGAGGAGTTGGCGCATGGTAGCGCCACCGCACTTGAACATTTCGTTTCGAGTTTCGTCGCTGCCACACGCCTTGCCGAACTGGGCCTGTTCAAAGCACTCTTCCAGCTCCTCCAGTGTGAACTCCCCGTCAAGGTCGATCTCAGCTTGTGCGACAGTGTCCCGGAGGTGCTCCGCCATACGCGCCTCGATGGTGGTTCGGAAAGTTTCGTCAAAGGAGGGGTTTGCAGAGGGGCACCTAGTTTGGCCCTATACCTGGTCACCGTGTCCAATCTCTTGGTCTGCGTAGTCGCCATGGTACCGTCCTCCTTACAGATCGGGTGTACCGTTGAGGCGCTAGCCTGTGGCACAAGTCGCCTGGCCAGGCTGTAGAAGTTCTTAGTGTCATGACGGCCGTGTGCGTCCACCATATTCGCCAAGAAACGCTCCCAGCTAGCCCGCTTCTTTGCCCGAACGAGTGCACGCGTTCTGCTACGTGCCTCGGAGTATTGGACCCAGGTGTGCTCGGAAGGTGAGGGTGATTTAACGAAGACCCGATACGCGTTTCTGCGGGCGTTGATTGCAGTACGCAATTCGTCGTCAAACCAATCTCGGCGGAACTCCTTGGCAACCAGCCGGTCTCCCACCGAGGCTTTCAAAGCCGCGAACGACCTCTTAATGAACTCGCTCGTGACCTCGTTGGCTAGGCGTAGCCTTGTTGGCTGGTCCTTTTCCCGAGCTCCGCCAGGGAGTGTGAAGTCCGCAAAGCTTTCCTCCAGCTTTGCTTCATAAAGTGCCCGGTTGGACTCCACAGCCTCACGGTCTTCGGCTGAACCCCCTTTCAAGACTAGCTTGTGCAGGTTGAACTTCCGATACCGTACCCTTTTGCGTCTGAGGATCGCTCGTCGGGGGCAGCGTAGTTTCACATAGACGGGCCGGTGATCTGATTCCAGGTCCCCGGTATCTACCCCAAAGAGCGCACTCTTCTTTTCTGTAGGGAACAGCCGGGGGGTGACTACGATGTAGTCAAGGGCCGATACCGCAAGGCCCACCTCCCCTTCTGTCGTGACTACCTGCAATCTCGTTGCGTGACCACGCTCCGAGCCCGGAGCTTTAAAGTGACCGTTGAGGGCCACCATGTCATTCTGGGAGAACAGCTCGGCGAGTAGTTGGCAATTGTCGGTGCGCTTGACATTATAGTCGAAGCTCCCTAGCAGGCCCTGCTCCCGCTCAGTCGTGGGGGTCCAAGTTTGGCATTCATGTCGCCCAGGACTATGACCTCCCCCCGGCTCCTGTACAGCGCTACCATCTCTGATAGCGCCGCCCAGGCAGCTTCTCTCTCTTCCCGTATGGCTGACTCTTGCGGCATGTACGCCGAGAGTACGTAGATGTCTTCTTCCCCTTGTGTGCCCGCTGCAATGCGTATCCCGTGGAAATGAGGATTCCCCTGTTCCAGAGATTCTACGTAGGGCACAAGGTGGAGACCGACCAAGAAGCCAGTCCCCGATTTGTGCCCCAGCGCCGGCGCTCCCAACCAGTTGGAGTTCTTGGCCCGAAGTTTACCCATGGCCGCTTCCCTGAGGTTATGCTCCTGCACTGCTACAATGTCATAGCGGCGCAAGTTGTAGTGCACTTCCCGCTCCGCGATGCATTCCAAGGCTTTTCCGTTCCAGTTGTGCGTTGCAACTTTAAACACGAAGGGTGTTGGCTGCGTCCTCGCCTTCTTCTGCTGCCCCTTGCGTTCAGGTATCGCCGTCGCGGGGTCATCCGCAAGAGGTGCGTCCGATGGCGGTATGGGCTCAATCGGCAGCTTTTCGAAAGGATTGGCTTGTGGTACGAAGTTGTTAGGTAGGTCAACGGTGTGCTTGGCGCGCGCCTCGCTCGCCACGCCGCGGACCGCCCATTGAGTGTGCCGTCGCGCTCCCAGTGTGCGGCCCCAGCAGGCATGGAACTTTCGTTCCTTCACCCAATCCATAAGGCTCAGCATGCTCTCCTCCCGCTCTTGCCTTGAGGGGAAGGTCACTTGGACGTGGGCCCCTGCCCCAGCGCCTACATGGGTGAGCTGAACCTTGAACCCTGTTTGGCAGAGGGTTCTTCCAAGAGTCTTCAAACAGCAGGTTGAAGGAACCCCCCACAGTATTGCACTGCGGAGGTCCACTTCATCCTGTTTGTGTCGTCTCCGACGCGTCCCGGCGGTTTGCCATTCCTCGCCGCCGGGATCCGGGTTGGCGGCTTGGTCCCGCTCCCCCTCCCCGTCGGACTTCTCTGCCCTGGACCGCCTAGAAGGGAAGCGCAGAGACGTAATTTCACCATGACAGATCATCGCACGCCCACGCTTGGTCCCCACCTTCACGGCCCTGTCTGCATGGGCTGTTAGCCTGCGTTGCGCCCGCACTGGCGCCAGCATGGCCGGAGTCACAGTTGCAGGACTTCCGCCTTTCCCATAGGCGTCGGTGGCGGCGCCGACCTTAGCAGTAGTGACGATCATGTTGTTGTTGGATGGCCGTGTCCTACACCAAGTTAGATCACCAGGGGTACCGAAAACCTTATGCTCGTCCTGTGGTGGTGACAGAGGTTGCGGCCTTGAGTTGCAACCTCCTTGTCCTGCATAGCTGATCCTCCAGTGTATCCACACCGCCGAGAAGAGAGAAAGCTATACGAGGATTCACGAAACCCGACGCAGTGCCGCCCCTCACTGCGCGACGCATCTCACTGCTCGACAATGCCGCCCCTCACTGTCGTTTGTAACCAGCTGACCAGGCCACCAATACACCGTGCACCGCAACAACCCCCCCAACCCCTTGCCCCCCCGAACCTTTGCTCGCAGAGCCACAAAAGAACGCGCGCAGCCTAGGGCTGGGCAGTTATGGTGTAAACTACCCAGTCCATTGGAGACCAAGGAAACAGAGACAGCAAATGGCAAACAGAGGCAAGAGCAGACATGGGCACAACAAATAAACAGCAATAATTACTTAATCTAGGGGGTTTGGTTTTAGGCCGGAGCACTGAGCAGCTGGCCCTCTGCATCCCCCCGGGGATAGATAGATAGATAGATAGATAGATAGATAGATAGATAGATAGATAGATAGATAGATAGATAGATAGATAGATAGATAGATAGATAGATAGATAGATAGATAGATGAGATGTCGCAAAGGAATGTAGTCCTTGCAAAGGAACGCAGTTTCACATCAAACAATAATTTGTGTACTGTGCATGTGTCCGGGATGGGAATCACGGGTAGACTGTGTTCTGGAAAAAGAAGAGGAGGAAGGACGTTGAAGAAAAAGGCAATCTAGGAATGGAGAGTGGGAGGATAAGGAAGAAGAGAAAGAAAAGGAAGCCGTTAGTCCAAGTGTTTTGAGCACCGTAAGCTTGCGCAAGCTACAATGATGACATTGTATGAGGCCTAAACCCCCGCAGGGACCTAGCCCGGGCTATGCAACACTGGACGGCTATGATAGATAGATAGATAGATAGATAGATAGATAGATAGATAGATAGATAGATAGATAGATAGATAGATAGATAGATAGATAGATAGATAGATAGATAGATAGATAGATAGATAGATAAATAGATAGATAGATAAATAGATAGATAGATAGATAGATAGATAGATAGATAGATAGATAGATAGATAGATAGATAGATAGATAGATAGATAGATAGATAGATAGATAGTTAGATAGTTAGATAGATAGATAGATAGATAGATAGATAGATAGATAGATAGATAGATAGATAGATAGATATATAGATAGATGGATGGATAGATAGATAGATAGATAGATAGATAGATAGATAGATAGATAGATAGATAGATAGATAGATAGAGATACAGAGAGAGATAGAGAGAGAGATAGAGAGAGAGATAGATAGATAGATAGATAGATAGATAGATAGATAGATAGATAGATAGATAGATAGATAGATAGATAGATAGATAGATAGATAGATAGATAGATAGATAGATAGATAGATAGATAGATAGATAGATAGAGAGATAGATAGATGAGATATCGACTAATGTCAGAAAAAAGGAGCTTCTGATTTCGTCAACCAAGGAAGTCTGTGGGTAAAGTATAAACCCGATGCCCAGCTAAGCCGTGATGTTTGCACGGAAGGGACTGATACAGGCGATACCAAAGCTCCCTAGTACCAGGCGGGGCCAGGGCTCATTCCATAAGCGCCCCTTGCAGAACGAGCTCCCACCTCCATTACAGAG
>WBZZ01005538.1:77500-82500 GCA_019918135.1 Paulinella micropora
TCTCCATCTCCATCTCCATCTCCATGTCACAGGCCGCTGCTTCCTCGTCCTCTGCTTCCGCTGACGGCATGGCATTACGTACTCGCAGCGCCACCCGCTCCACCGCCTCCACCTCCTCTACAGCCTCTCAAGCCTCTGTCTCCTCTCTCTCTTCCTCCACCACACGCCGAGCAGCCCGCGGGCGAGGTCAACACAGCCACACATACATACATACATGCATACATGCATACATACGTACATACGTACATGCAGCTTGGCCCCATGCATAGTTTGAATCTTATCTCAGTACACACCTCACGACTCATCAAGGTCAGCGAAAATATTTCGCACGCATCAACTTTCGGCCAAAACACAACCTTAGACACTCTAATTTGCGGTGAAAAACAAGGGTGGCCGAAAGTTTTCACCGAAATTTGCTATTATTATTATTATTATTAATATTATTATTATTATTATTATTATCCCTGAAAGGTGTTGGAGAAGGGGGTGGGGGGTTTGGGGGCAGGGGGGAAATGAAAATTGTGAACCCCCGCCCTCCCCCCCGGCACCCCTGTCGGAATAAATCATGGTTTGTGGGAACGAGGAGTTGGGAGCTCATATTGGCAGGGTGGTTAGCCCCAGACTCGATCTTGATGCTGATATAATTTTTTTGGAATTCACGCAAATATTTGCGTTAGGGGAGTGTCCTGAATGCCAAGTTTCCTTGTTTTTTTGGCCTTTTTTTGCGCCCCCCATCGGAATAAAGCATGGTTTGTGGGGACGAGGAGTTGGGAGCTCATATTGGCAGGGTGGTTAGCCCCAGACTCGATATTGATGCTGATATAATGTTTTTGAAATTCACACAAATATTTGCGTTAGGGAGTGTCCTGAATGCCACGTTTCCTTGTTTTTTTGGCCTTTTTTTGCACCCCCCATCGGAATAAATCATGATTTGTGGGAACGAGGAGTTGGGAGCTCATATTGGCAGGGTGGTTAGCCCCAGACTCGATCTTGATGCTGATATAATTTTTTTGAAATTCACGCAAATATTTGCGTTAGGAGAGTGTCCTGAATGCCAAAATTCCTTGTTTTTTTGGCCTTTTTTTTTTGCACCCCCCATCGGAATAAATTATGGTTTGTGGGAACCAGGAGGAGTTGGGAGCTCATATTGGCAGGGTGGTTAGCAGCAGACTCGATATTGATGCTGGTATAATTTCTTTGGAATTCCCGCAAATATTTGCGTTAGAGGAGTCTACTGAATGCCAAACGTCCTCGCTTTTTGGTAGTACTTGCCGGTACCTCCGGCAATTGAACGTACCCTGTTGACGGGGCGGGGGTGGTCCGGGGGGGCCTTCCCCCCGGGAACCCCGGCCCTGTGATTGTACGTACCCGTTCTGGTCGCAGGTGGCACCCACACCTGAAAATTGAGGTTTTTTGCCACCAGGCACCCTTTGCGGCACCTCCGGCAATTCAACGTACCCTGTCGAAGGGAAAAGGGGGGGTCCGGGGGAGCCCTGCGATTGTACGTACCCGTTCTGGTCGCGGGTGGCACCCACACCTGAAAATTGAGGGTTTTTTGCCACCAGGCGCCCTTTGCGGCACCTCCGGCAATTCAACGTACCCTGTCGAAGGGAAAGAGGGCGGGAGGGGGGGGGGGGGGGGTCGGGGGTCCGGGGGGGCCTCCAAAAAGTGATAAGTGGGGCTGGCGGGGTTTGGTGCGAAGCGCACCGGTAAACCATCCTTTCAGGTGTTGGCGCAGCCCTAATTATTATTATATTATTATTATTATTATTATTCAGCCCAATCGCCTCAAGGCGTTAAACTGTGACGCCAACTCATAACCCTTTGGTGGTAGATGCTGGGGAGGAGGGTCGTTGCGCGCGTAAAAGATCTTAAACTCCGCATATGCTGGTTGATAGCCCAGGACCCAGCAGACACCAGATTGTTATGGGTGGGGTTTCGAGGCAGCTCTAGCAACCGCGCTTGGTGTATGCACTTGCACATTCGGTGACGTCTTGCAAGAGGTTGCTGGGACTGCGGAATAACCTCGGCTTAGTGCAGTCTTGCCCTCAGGAGCTCCATCGGTGGCCCCGATCATCAGGCGAGAGACTGACACGGGGGGGTGGAGGACCTCGAACAAGGGTATTGGAGGCTTATGTCCGTTGAGGATATGCCATTAGCTGCATCAGTACGCCTCAGATATAGTATTATTATTATTATTATTGTTGTTATTATTATTACTATTATTATTATTATTATTATTATTATTATTATTGTTGTTGTTGTTGTTGTTGTTGTTATTATTATTATTATTATCCCTGAAAGGTGTTGGGAGTAGGGGGTGGGGGGTTTGGGGGGAGTATGTATGTATGTGTGTATGTATGTATGTTTTATGTATGCATGCATGTATGCATGTATGTATGTATGTACGATCATACATACCTTGACTTGAATTTGTCGGACATGTATGTATGTATGTATGTATGTATGTATGTATGTATGTATGTATGTATGTATGTATGTACTTGTGTATGTATGTATGTATGTATGTATGTATGTACGTACGTAGGGGGAAAATCAAAATTGTGTACCCCACCCCCCCCACCCCCCCTCCACCCGCATTTTCGCACCCCTATCGGAATAAATCATGGGCTGTGGGAACCAGGAAGAGTTGGGAGCTCATATTGGCAGGGTGGCTAGCCCCAGACTCGATCTCGATGCTGATATGATTTTTTTGGATTCCTTGTTTGTTTTCGCACCCCTGCCGGAATCAATCATGGTTTGTGTGAACCAGGAGGAGTTAGGAGCTCATATTGGCAGGGTTGCTAGCCCCAGACTTGATGTTGATGCTGATATAATTTTTTGGAATTCACGCAAATATTTGCGTTAGGGGAGTGTCCTGAATGCGAAAATTCCTTGTTTTTTAGCCTATTTTCTGCACCCTCGTCGGAATACATCATGGTTTGTGTGAACCAGGAGGAGTTGGGAGCTCATCTTGACAGGGTGGCTAGCCCCAGATTCGATCTTGATGCTGGTATCATTTTTTGAAATTCACGCAAATATTTGCGTTAGGGGAGTGTCCTGAATGCGAAAATTCCTTGTTTTTTTAGCCTATTTTCTGCTGTCCCATCGGAATAAATAATGGTGTGTGGGAACTAGGAGGAGTTGGGAGCTCATATTGACAGGGTGGTTAGCAGCAGACTCGATCTTGATGCTGGTATAATTTTTTTTAATTCACGCAAATATTTGCGTTAGGGGAGTGTCCTGAATGCCAAAGTTCCTTGTTTTTTAAGCAGTACTTGCCGGTGCCTCCGGCAATTGAACGTACCCTGTCGACGGGGCAGGGGGGGGGGGGGGGGGCCTTCCCCCGGGAACCCCAGCCCGGCGATTGTATGTACCATTTTTGATCGCGGGTGGCACTCACATCTGAAAATTGAGGTCTTGTGCCACCAGCCGTTTGCGCACACGTTAGCGGCTGTTATTTGGTGTATCTGACACTTCTTGACGAGCTCTCTTCGAAAATGAAAATATTGTGGCGCCGGGTGGCCTACACACCGGGAAACTGAGGTTTTTGCGCCGTTTGCGCACACCCGAGGGAGTTTGAGGCTGATATTTGGTGTACCCGACACCTCTCGGTGCGCTCTCTTCGGAGATAAAAAAGTTTTGGTGGCAGGTGGCACAAAAACCAGATATTTCAGGTTTTGTGCCACCAGAGCTTACACTTGCGTTCTGCTGGTACCTCCGGCAATTGAACGTACCCTGTCGACGGGGAAGGGGGGGTCCGAGGGGCCCTCCCCCCGGGAACTCCAGCCCGGGGGGGGGGGGGGGGGGGGGGGATGCGTTCGCGCACCGCAAACCATCCTTTCAGGTGTTGGCGCAGCCCCTAGTTATTATTATTATTATTATTATTATTATTATTATTATTATTATTAAAGGGGGGGGGGTGGGGGGTGCGTTCGCGCACCGCAAACCATCCTTTCAGGTGTTGGCGCAGCCCCTAGTTATTATCCCTGAAAGGTGTTGGGAGTAGGGGGAGGGGGGAAATTGAAATTGTGTACCCTACCCCCCCCCCCTCATGGTTTGTGGGAACCAGGAGGAGTTGGGAGCTCATATTTGCAGGGTGGCTAGCCTCAGACTCGATGTTGATGCTGATATGATTTTTTTGGAATTCACGCAAATATTTGCGTTAGGGGATATCCTGAATGCGAAAATTCCTTGTTTTTTAGCCTATTTTCTGCACCGCCATCGGAATAAATCATGGTTTGTGTGAACCAGAAGGAGTCGGGAGCTCATATTGACAGGGTGGCTAGCCTCAGACTCGATCTTGATGCTGATATAATTTTATTGGGATTCACGCAAATATTTGCGTTAGGTGAGTGTCCTGAATGCCAAAATTCCCTGTTTTTTTGGGAGTACTTGCCGGTACCTTCGGCAACGGAACGTACCCTGTCGACGGGGAAGGGGGTCTGGGGGGCCTCCCCCGGGAACCCCAGCCCTGCAATTGTACGTACCCCACGCGACGGCATCCAAATGAATGGCTGAGAATGCTCCAAGGCTCTAAGAGTTGTGCCAGAAGGTTGTATTCCGGTTATGTCCGGCTATTGAACGTACCCTGTCGGCTGTAGAAAAGGGGGGTCCGGGGGGGGGGGGGGGGGGGGGGGGGGGGGGGGGGGGCCTCCCGGGAATCCAAGCCCTGTAATTGTACGTACCCGAAGCGACTTTGCCGACACCGAAATGAATAGCTGAGAATGCTCCAAGGCTCTAAAAGTTGTACCAGAATGGTTGAGAGGCTGATAATTTGGTTCTCACAACCTCGGGATGCGCTCTAGGTAGTGAACAACTCGAAATAGAGATTTACGAAGATTTTGGCAAAGTAGTACCAAAGTGAATGGCTGAGAATGTTCCATGGCTCTAAGAGTTGTGCCAGAGGGGTTTAGAGGCTGATTCTTTGTGTTTTCGCATTCTTGACACGTTGAAATTATGAAGTTGTAATGTCATGACAAAGTAGTGCCAAAATTAAT
>WBZZ01005538.1:87500-100000 GCA_019918135.1 Paulinella micropora
TACATACAGCAACACTGTATCACCTTCCTTGTACTCCACATGAGAGTACTTGCCCATTTCCTGTTCCCGCTGAACCTCTCTCAGCGTCTCCCGACACTTCTCAATCGCACTCCGTGCTTCCGCGATCGCTCGTAAGCGAACTCCTAACAGTTCACACGGTTCCCACTTATCAGGCGGAAACAACAGTTCCGTCGGCGTGTTTAACGCCCGTCCATAGACCACCTGATGCGGACTGACATCCCGCGCGTGTCCGCCTAACGACGCCGGAGCTAAATTGTTGACAGCAAACGTGAACATAGGTACCACATATACCCAGTTAAGCTGGCTGTTCTTGCAATAAGTCTTCAACGCTGCCTTCAACGTCCTGTGAACGCGTTCAATCTTACCATTCGCCATTGGGTTAAAAGCAGTCACATACTGCCAATCGAACCCAAAGAACTTGGCAATCCTTTGCGAAACCTCATTCGCGAAACTCGTTCCTCTATCCGAAATAATCCTTCTCGGTATCCCAATACGGCCGAATACCTGATCAATCAGCGCCGCCGCTGTCACTTCCGCTGTCACATCCGTAGCAGGGACAGTAATGACATAATTGGAAGTTCGATCAATAACCGTTAAGAGATATTTGCATTTTTCCGTTCCCGCCTCTGGAAAAGGACCCACATGATCGATATGCAAGGTATCGAAAATATCCAGAGTGATATCATATTCACCCCTTAAGCCCCATCTTCGGCCTATATGGCAACTTGGCCATCTGACAATGAGGACAACCCTTCACAAACTCCTTAACCCGTTCTCCCAGGTTATTCCACCAAAAACGTCTCCTTAACGACCACGTCATCCTTTCCCCCCCGGGTGGCTCTGCATAGGACAATGATGCGCCGCAATTAACAAAGACGTTCTGAGTTCCTGCGGAACCCATAACAACCATCGATCCTCCTCATTGGTATATACGCCATCTTTTCCCATATACAAAAGGAGTCCATCCTTTAGTACCAAGCACCGCTTGAGTTTCCTTATGTCAATGTCCTCGGGCCTTGCCTGTGGATTGAGCAGATGTTCTCTCAACTCCTTATACTCCGTACTTTCCTTTGTGAAAGTCCGAAAAGTTTCCACCGACGCCAGTCTGACTGCCGTGTCAGTTTCCAACTGGAATCGAACCTTTTCCGGATGTGCCTCCGGTAACTGAAAAAGATGTTCCTCCTTAACTTTTTCTTCATCCTCCAAGTTAAGGCACATCGGGCCCTTCGGTAACAAGACCACGTTAAAGGCACCCTGCCTTCCTTCCATAACATCCTCCCCCTCTTTCCTATCCGCGGTCCTTGCTTCCGCCCATAGGATATCCTCACACGCCTCTCTCGCGATCGGCGAGTAACAGCATGCACATTTGTCTCGTGCCGCTACCTCGACTGCTTCCAACGCAGACACTTCCTCGCTGCGCGTGTCACGTTGATTGTTATTATGCGTGAACGGATGATACCAAAGCCCCGATGGCAACTTGGTGTCTTCCGCTCCCTGTTCCTCCCAATCATGTAGATCCACATCATGACCCATGATTGCGAACACCGCCCCCGGCGTTCGAAATTCAAACTGTGCCATTCGCACCTCCTTGACCGTATTACGTCGCTGTAAATCATCAACGGCCTTATCCTTCTGTCCACTCTTGTCCTCATACCGAGAACAAAAATCAGGGACAACATTCCTTTTGCCCTTGATGTAATGAATGGTGAAGTCATACTCCGCCAATTCCAACTGCCACCTGGCCAACCTACCTGTATGATCTCCAGACATGAGCCATAGCAGGTTATGATGGTCCGTTCTAACCAAAATGTTAGGAGTACCCCACAGGTATTCCCGCAACCTCTGGAAAGCCCACACTATAGCGAGTGCTTCCCGCTGCCTTGTGCAGTATTCCTTTTCCGCCGGTATCAGCTGCCGGCTGATGAACATAACGGGCCGCAACTGCCCAATGGACTTGTCCATCTGTTGAAGCACAGCTCCTACCGCGTACGAAGACGCGTCAGTGTCGAGCACGAACTGTTCCTTCCAGTCAGGTAACATAAGAACTCGACCTCCCTGCCTTGGGTCTTTAGCGATCTCATCCTTGAGCTCCGCTATCACTCTCGTGACTTCCTCCGGCCATGGGTCGTCCCCGACCCCTTGCTTCAGGAATTTCCTGACCACCGCTACTCTTTCCGCAAACCCCGGAATGAATTCACCATAATACTGAGCCAGCGATATAAAGGAATGTAAGTCCGTCCGAGTCTTTGGCATCGGCATAGACGCTACATAGTTCCTCTTTTCATATGCAATCGCACACCGACCCTCTGAGATCTCATATCCCAGGTACTGTATCTTTCTTTGTGCGAAGTCACATTTCTGTGCATTCAAGCGCAATCCAAACGCGCTTATACGTCGCAAGACGTCCTGCACGTGTTCCACGTGTTTCTCCATACTCTCTGAATAAATGATAATATCATCTATGTAACAGAAAGCATAATCCTCCGTCGACCCAAGACGAACCACCGTCGCCTCATCGTCGTACTCCTTCCCCAGCATCTTAGTCATAGCATGCTGAAATAGACCCGGAGAGCACTTAAGACCCATCGGTAATACCTTCCACACGTATGTAGTCATTCCGACCATAAACGCTGTGAGATACCGACATGACTCATTAAGAGGGATTTGCCAAAACCCGCTCTTAATATCAAGCGTAGTATACACCTTCGCATGCTTGAGCCGGTTGATCCCCTTCCTGAGATCCGGTACCGGTGTCTCGATCTGCTTCAGAATCTTATTGATCCTATAGTAATTGATACACATACGTAAGGACCCATCCGGCTTGGGCGCCATACGCACAGGTGAAGACACCTCCGATAAGCGTGCCTCAATGATGTCCTTCTCCAAAAGCTCCTGAGTGATCTCCCGAGCCATCCGATCCTCGTGATAGCTCATACGTGACGGTCTCCTGTGACCCACCACGTCTTCACCCAGCTTCCGTCCAAAGTTAGCCTCGTAACCCCGAACAGAGCCCGCCTCAAGAGGCCCAAATACCTCCATATTATTCTCCAAGATACCCTTGAGGGCATCTCGCTCCTTCATAGTACCTTCCCAAGTACTATATTTCTCCGCAATAGCCTTTTCCGCGGCTATCCTAGCCTCCTCAATCTCCTCATGAGAGGCCTTACGTGATAACTGCGCCACATCCTCCATCGGAATAGGCCGCTCATCCTCACGTACCATCGTCCCATGGTACCTAGTTTCCTCCTTGCCTCTCCACTGGGCAAGCTGTGCCACATGATCCATGATAATGGCATATTGCATTGCATGCGTGCGGTGATATATACCCGATATCCAAGAGAAGGCTTGCTTTCTCACATCCGCCATCTCACGTTGCATTAATTTGGCCCCATAAGCCAACGCCTTCTCCTTCGTCCCCAATCGTAAAGCCAAGACCAGCTTATGGCCTCTATGTGGGATCGGGACCGGGTCATCAATAAGATGATCCTCTATATCCTGCCACCACATTTCCGTCCGAGTTCCCACTGGGATGACTATAGTGAAATCATCCACCGATAGCCTGTTTTTCAAGACCTCCTTAATGGCCTTGACTCCCTTAGGGAAAAACAAATTATCATCCCAGTGACTCTTCAAGAAGGCTTCTACGATCGGCTTAGGCTGCTTGACCGGCAGCTTATGTTGGGTAACATTCCAAACCACATGACACGTCGTGGTCGAATGCACATCTATATAGACATGCTGATCACCGGCATCCTCCATGCCCGCAATCGTACCCCGCAACAATTCCGCTTTTGCTGCGTAGAGGTGTTCCAACCTCGCGTCTATCGCGGCCACTACCGCCTCATCCTTTGCGGAATCCCTACAGTCCACGTTCACGACCCTCACGTCGCGTGGGTCCCTGTAGGCCCAGCCAAAGGTTGTGGTCATGACATATTCCGTCTCCTGTATCTTGTCGTCAGAATTGTCAGCAACCCCACTTGCTTCCCCAGAGTCCCCCGACTCTACTGTGCATACATGGAAGAACGCGGCTGTTACAGGCTCCTGAATGTGGGGTGTGACCGAAGGCTCCGTGCCCTCGGACACCACCTTTGTCCACCCCCAGTCAGCGCGCATGACTGGTGAGACACTCACATCCAAATCGTGCGCTACCGCACATTGGCCTTCCCGCCGTAAAGGTTCATACGGTACTACCTCGTACCGCGGAGCCACCTCGGATCCACGGTACTGCACCACGTTCAGATCCGTATAAATCCGAGCGTGCATTCGTCTGAGGCTCCGCAGCCCCAACAGGAGACCACCAGCAAAGGCTGGGACGACCCAAAACCGATGAGAGAAAGACTTCCCGTCTTTCAAAAGGAACGTAAGCATGACTGACCCTGAGACCCCGGTCATGCCTCCCACTCCCTTGATCCTCAACCGACACGGCCGAAACCCGTATCTAAACCATGGTTCCCTGCTCCATAGTTCAATAAATTCCTTCCCTAGTACATTCAGAGATGCCATTGTATCATTGCCCACAATGCATTCCTGCTGTACATCCTCAATAAAAATTTTAGTGAATAATAAAGGCAATTCAGCTTTCCCCGGGCCACACCCGTCCGCTGAAAGTGCTTCATAACCACCAAAATATTTACTATCAAGCGCCTCCGACGCTAACTCCACATTAAGGTCCGTGCCTTTATTCATCACCGGACATAGAGTGTCCCTGTGACTATCAAGGTCCTCAACCTGCTCATTCTGTCCATCCTGGCCTTCCAAGGCCACCGCGTCCGTAGCTTCCTGGACTCCCCGCGTTACCACGCGTGTCCTATCATCAAATCGCAGGTCATGAGTAACCATGTCGCCTCCGTGGCCGACAGGCAACTCACCCGACTTATTCTCCCTCCCGACCTCCGAGTCAGGCGCTGGGATTGCCTCCTGGGATCCCTGGCCCCGCACTTGCATTAATGCTTTGCCCTGCACATTCACCAACATGTCCACTAGCGTTATACCAAACGCCATACCCTGGACTTGTTGCTGCGGAGGCATCTGCCCTCCGACGGTCCCCTGACCGCCTCCCATCGGCATACCAGGAGCAGGCAAGATTGGTGCTGGAGGGATGTAAGACTGTCCCCCATAAGCAACCACCTGCTGCTGTGGCTGCCCTTGGTAGAACTGCTGCTGCATCGGCTGCCCGTAGCCTACTGGTAACTGCTGCCCCGGAGCGGGACCCGCATAGTAAGCACCTGCTCCCGCCTGCTGCATATGCGATGAGGAAAAGTTCCCGCACCCCCCCCATACACATTTGCATTAGGAAAAAGGGAACTACCCTGATTGCCGCCCCACTGCGGGCTCCGATTTGAGTTGGGACGTTCCCGTGAATCTGAACGCCCTCCCCGACGTCGCGGTGGAGATCGATCTCGGCTCCGCTCCGGTGACCTATCTCGATCCCGTGAATCGCGTCGTCCTCGGTCGTATCCGCCACGAACATGCCCTCCTCGATCGTATCCTCGTCGATCTCGGGCTTCATCCCTCTCGTCGTAATGACGACCGCCCGATACATGAGTGACCTCACGATCACTACGACGATCTCTTGACCTTGAACGACTACGTCGGTTGTCAAGGTGCCCTCGATCCGACCGATCGCTCGAACTAGACGACGAGCTCGACGAAGAACTAGCAGCCGACCTTGCTGAGGACGCATCCGATGACCCCCGTAAATTCCATGAGGGGTCCACGGATTCATTCCCGTGCCTGCCCGGGATATCTCTTCCCATAGACGCCGGTGCGTCGCCGCCATCTGAAGTGAGAGGGTTCCATACCCTGAACTTTTCCCATTCACCCTTCAAATAAGGTGCCTCACCAGGATCCGTCCATCCCTTCTGATCGTATGCCTTCCGATCACGATCCTGAAGGTTCTTGAGCTCCTGCGAATACTTATTCGTATTCAACAAGCCATGGAAGGGACCCACTGGATAGTCGTAGCGTACCTTCCTCAAGACTTCCTTCTGCACCGAGTCATCCCAGCCTTCAGGATGAAAATTCTGGCAATTGCTCTTGCACATGGCTCCCGATTTGAGCCACAAGGCTCCCGCCTTCTTCATGCACAACGGCCTATGCACCCTGGGGTTGTAGTATGACCTCTGGAACCGTTGACGACCTTGCCCCGGCCCCCCTTGGGGTCTCTGACCATAGAACGGAGGTCCCCTGCGCGAGTACCCCAGGCCCCAATAAACTTCATCCCCGGGCTCGAATGGTCCCGCACCATCCCCTCCCCCCTGGTTCTGATTACCTTGAGTGGGAGTCCCTGACCTCGGACCCGACCACTTCCACTCATCGATGATGGTTTTCTGGACTCGACGCATGACTTTCCCCAACACGTCTTCATCCACGTTCCATATCTCCGGACTGGCCTCAGGGGTAGACTGTCCAGTACCTTGAGGAGGTATTCCCATACCTCTGTGTCCGTCTGAATCTCTTTCGCCATCTTAATAAAGACTTGATTGTTCAGATCGAACAATGCCACAGCCGTCAATTTGAAGGCTTCTGCAGGTGTGAGCATAATCACCATGTCCATTATCCTCTGGAACATGTAGTGGAGTACAGGCTTCTTATTCACCATCCACTTGACCTCCGCCTGCAGCTGACTGACCTCCTGTGACTTAGAGGCAAAAACATGGTAGCCCATCTTCTCTGCGAGCATCAGATCAATACTATCGACACACATGGCGTCGAACCGAGTAGACTGCAGCTTTCCCCAAAAAGCTGCCCACACCTCGCTTTGCATAAGCCATTCGTTGTCCACCGATGACTGACAACGAAAGAACCTATCAGCCACTATGGCCACATCCTCAGGCGTATAAATGTTAGCTGAACGACAGACCCGACGTACCTCTGTCAGCCACATACGAAGCTCAGAGATATGCCTAGGAATTGCAACCTTCTGATTGTCCAGAGCAAAAGCCTTCTGGTCACCCAGAAGGCGGTCCACATCCTTCTGGTGACGCTCAATAGTACGACGTCGTTCCTCGTCGTTCTTTTCCATCTTACGGTTCCATGACGAAACCGCAAGCTTTCGTCGTTCTGCCTGGCCATCCCAAGCCACAGCAAAATGATAAAAAGCTTTGGCCATATAAACGATGGCATCCACTACCAGCAATCGTTCCAACGTGACGAGATTTTCAGACGATCCCGCTGTAGCCCAAGTGTGCTTTGTACCTGAGACTGCCTTGTCCCAGAAGCCATCCATTGCGTCGAAAATGGGCGTGAACACGTCGTCTATTGAGAGCACTTTAGCCCCAACACCACTCTTGGGCCGAAAAATTAAGTTGCCCATTGCGTGCACAGTGGGTGACACTCGGGCCCAAACCTGACTGTGAAACTGAGCAAACTTTTGCACTTCAGTCCATCTTGGATGCCCTTGATCCAAGACATCCCAAGACGGCCAACAGCCAACCAAGTCGTACACAGGCTGTCCGTGACGTTTGACAAAGTCACGAGAAAGGTCTCCAGCCATGGCAGTGGTGCCCCAGGCTTCAGCTTGGACTTGTCCCAACCTCGCTATATTGAGATCGACCATTCCCTCCGTTGATGCCATCAATCTGGACGCATCCAGCCTCTCAGGCGTCCAGTAGTGGCCCATGCCCACAGCTTCTGCAATCTGAACCACCATCTCTGCTGCCACCATAACATTGGCCACTGTGGTGCGTCCGATCACAAGTGTGTCCCACACGTTCCTCGTCGAACCAGGCGAGATAGCATTAATGCATTGTCTGACCGTCTGCAATGCCTTTGTGGACGGTAACTGGTCCGCCCAACTATCACCTGTGAGACGAAACTGCCACATCGTCTTCAAATCGTCTTCCAGACTAGCAGAGACTCGATGATGAAGTGCAAAGAGGGAGGTGTTCCCCCTGTTGTCGACTAACTCGACGCTGTGAGGGCTCCTGCCCCCATAAAACGTGTACCAAGAGAGGAAGGTACCAAAGACTCACCCCCCCTAGTATACGCTGGTGTAGAATAAGGGCTGCTTGCTGTCAACATCCTCCTCCTATTCTCACGTGGTAACATATCGAAATGAGAAAGAGAAGAGAGATGTGAGAAAGCAACAAATGACACACACAGCACACACACACAACTGCTCCACACACAGCTAATGAGTTATGCTGGTGACACCTGTTTCCTCCAACCGAATACAAAACAAATGTGCGTGCTCCTACACCTCACACACAATCTGTTTCTATCCCTCTCCCCCTAAGGAGAGCTCAACTGTCTAAAGCAAAACTTGAAAAAGGTCAACACCCTTTTCTGTCGGAAATTCCGAGGTGTCAAAACCTCAAGAAAAACAAGGCAAGAAAAACGTGAGAACTTGAGCTTTTCGTGAACCTCACGAAAAGCAAAAGCAAAACCCCGTTCAATTTTTGTTAGTGGCTCCAGATGTAACCGGAACAGCTACTCTGACACTTAGTCGTACCTCAACTGGAGAGGGGCAGACCAAGCATAAGAGTCAAGTAACGACAAGCCGGACAACACTTGATGCCACTATGTAATGTACGGGCCGGCCGACAGATGTAACGGACCATGATTATTCAAGTGGCATTGAGAAGTTGATGATTGGACAATATTAATAATCATTGAGTGACAGTTACACGGTTATGACTGCGCATTTTTATTCAGTTTGCGCTCAGTAGTACTGCCTCTGAAGTGATTGTCAGTTCTGCTATTCTACTTGCGATTAAAGTGCCACGATCGATCGAGCATCGCGTCTCCTTACGGAGTAAGGGGCCAGCGTGTATAAAGGTACGAGGTAGAGTGACCGGGTAATTACCAATCTACGGTTATGAGCCGCTGGGAAAGCGATTTTCGGCACCATGCAAGTAACGTGACATGAGGCAACTGATGTCACACACATCAGTGTTCAAGTTTAGCGGAAACAAGAAATATTTGCAGATTTGTTATTATCAAATAGAGGAATACGCGTATGGTATTAATACCACTCTCGCCGGGGATATGTTCCATGATGCTTTCAAAGACCACAAAGCAGCGAAGCTTAAGTACGGTTACGATAGAGATCGCATGAGAAGAGCAGAAGAAATGGAAGAACCGAGAGAACCGCATGAGATTGACACACCACTGTCAGATGGGAGTGACGATGATGACGACTCAGCATCACAGAGAGCGAGAGGCAGCAAGACACCAAACAGAAGATAGCGAAGCCAGACAACTGGAAATATCTCACCAAAGACGAGAAGAAAGCATGGGAGGAAAAAGCAAGGAGAAGAAAGAAGAGATCGATGACCAGAACACAGAAAGACATCTACCAGGTGAGAAAGAAAACCTACCGAAGTCACCTTCAGTTTGAAATGCACCTCACTCACACTGCGGCCTAGCCAGTGTGACTAACTTCTTATCCAACTGCGGCTACTGAGGTCTGCTGAAGTATGATGACTCCGCCTTAATAGAATAAGAAGAAGAAGGGTTTTTGATGGCAAATAAAGTTCCTTCCAACCAAGCGGTTGAAATTTGCCATCGCGTCAACTTAACGCAGATCCTTCTTCACTCATTCGGACGTGTCACAGAATTCCGACTCGCTTATTTGATGCCGCGTCGCCACGTACAAGTATTGCCACCAAAAACCCTTCTCTGCGCGGCTTACTACTTGAAGTTTTTACCTGCTTGGCCTGCTATTAGAACCTTCTTGGCCTGCTATTAGAATCGGCCAGCGGATAAATTTAGTCAGAGTACTCCTCATCGCCAGAATTTCACTAATTATTAATTTCAAGTCCCCACCGCGGCTGAGATGCAGTGGCAGGAAGTTGATGGTACAGGCATATTAATTGCCGAGGCAATCATGACTCGATCTGAGTCGGAGTACGGTATTACATACGGTCTGACCATGCAGGCTGTCGTTTTGACTCCCAACTTATACGCGTTTTCCATTGTTATGTCGATGACCACCTGTTCTACGGACTTCACCTTCCGAGATTCAAACCAAGCTTGCCTCCCATCTATTTGAAGTTGGACTGCATGCAGGCGCGGGCCATGAGCACAGCTTCTCCAAGGTTTGACGGTCCACTATAGGCATGTAGAAGAGCACTGGGTTGAACATATCGTCGCTGAGTCCAGGATCCTGCTGTGCCACTTGCTGTTCAGACAGACATTTGAGTTTACAATGCGCATGTAGTACGTATACATGCGCACTGTAAGCTCACTCTGAGACTGCCAGTTGACAATCGAGCTAGCCCCTTCCGCAAGGTATCCGGCAGCCGTGCACTGACGCTCGGCACTCAAATGCCACAGGCGGGCGATGATGCTTCAAAGTAAACGATGTGTGGCAGCTCTATGCTTTCCCAGGCGACGTCATAGAATAAAACGTATGTCTTCAACCATTACACGATTATCAACATCGCCGTCGTTGAACATGATCGAGCACGTAAGATCCTCGTTGACTGCAGTAATCTTACCAGGATACACTTTTCCGTTACGAAATTTGGCATGTACAGGTTGATTGATCCGCTCTCGTACATAGTACTCGATCCGCTTGAGCGGTTTCACTCGTTCTTCCAACTTCTTCAGCGATTTCACTCGTTCTTCCAACTTCTTCACGGAGGTTGCAAAGATGTCTGATAGTAACGGAAAGTTGGAGTCTGCTCCAAGTACGGCCTTTAGATGTTTTATATCATCGCTTGCAAGAGCCACAGAGCCAAGACATGCTTTCCTGAGCGAAGTATTGTTGAATTTATCTGCGATTCTCAATACTTCGAGATTTTCAAGGCTAGATTGATATCCTTTCTCTGCCTGTGATGTAAGTTCAGCGACACACGCCTCTTCGATGGTACTGCAGTCGTACTGGTGAGATATCTCATAAAGAGTTAGCAGCTCAGATTTTGAAAAATTCGCAGGAATAGGAATTGTCACGTTGTATACAGCTCTGAGGAAGATAGAAAAGTCCTTTGCAGGAAATTCGACCGCGAGATTATGCGGCGGTGGTTGGTTGGATTCCAGCGCAGCTCTGAACACCTATGAGCATGCAATTACTAGCATCATGATGTTGCGTACAGGATTGACGTTGTCCTAGAACTGCAAGAGTAAGCTTCCTTAATATTCCTTAACTTTGGGTTTAGTTGTCGTGCTTGTTATCGACGTAGACAACCTTTGAACGCACCGTCAAAAATTGTGAATGGCACTTGAGTTGCAACTTGTCGATGCATTGTACATGAACATCCGCATTGAATTCTGAAGGCGGAGTGAACAGGGCGTCCTTGTTCGAATCAGTTGTTTTCTCTTCCTTGGTTTTAGGTGGTTTCGCCTGCATCCACGATTCTGAACAGTAGAACAAACGTGTTCAGTGGTGTCTACTTCATCATGGAGCCATCATCATCAATCGTCATCATTATCATCATCATCATCATCATCATCATCATCATCATCAACATCAACAGCAACATCATTGCATCACAAACAACAACAACAACAATACCAACAAGAAAAACAACAACATCATCATCAACAATAGCAACAGTAGCAGCCGCTAGCAGCTGAGTCACAACTTTTTTCCTAAATGCATACGCGTGCCGTGCTCATACTTGTAAAAAAGCAACCGTTCTGGTCTGCTCATCAATGTCTCTTTTGCTTCCTGGATGCATGGTTTTTTCCATCCGTTAAGCTTACTGCACTTCCCTTGGGTCGATATGGTCCTTGCGTAACTTGCGTCGGCATCAAGACGAAAAGTTGCGCCACCCAAGTTTCGGGAAAAGTGTTGGAAAGCTTCGCCGCCCGTTTTGAGAAAGCGTTCGAGCAGAAAAGCAGATTGTGAAATCTGTCTCTGATGTGGCACAAAAACTCTCTGGAAACTAGCAACGGGTGACACAACCATCGTGAAGGCGGAAAGTTGCGCCACCCATGGCTTTGGGAAATGTGATGGAAAATTGCACCCCAGACTGTCCCCACAGCTTCGCAAAGGATTTGTCGAGCAGAAGGTGCGATCTACCTCTGGTGTGGCACTAATCTTTTTCTGAAACTATCAACCATGGCACAAACTTTCAACACTTGGCACCGTATGGGAACCCTGTGGTTTCTGCCTCTGAAAGATTTTGACTTTGCAGGTACACCTTGCTCTTTGTTAAATTGTGATAGCAGGTCTTTCACTGCAACGATGAACCCTCTCCCAGGAGTACTATTTGAGCATGCAGGTTTGTTTATTTGTGCTGTTGACTTAAGTATTCACACCATTTTATTTCACCGATGAGTAAGACCAACTACTTTGCATTACTCCCATATGGACACAGATGTAGTTTAGTATTCATATGCGTCAGAGAGCTTTTTGTTCAAATATGTCTTGATATTTCTCAACCCTCGTCGGCCGCTTCATTTGGGTGAATGTCGGAGCTTTTTTCAGACCCTTTTTTTCTTGGTGCCGTTTTCACGCAAGACCCGTCAGTTGCAAAAAAAAAACCAGTTCGCGCCTTGCCAAAGCGTCATTTCACAAATACCTAAATGCT
>WBZZ01005538.1:107500-110000 GCA_019918135.1 Paulinella micropora
ATATGGTCCGGTGCACAATGGTAAAAACGTAACGTGCACAATTGACTTGGATTACCCATTACTGTTACTCCTAATTATGACTTAGTAAAATGTTACCGCACATAGAAATCAATCATAATTACAACTTAAATAGTAACTCGATGTTGCCTGTCCAACGCTCCCCCTTAATTCAATGTCAATTGTATCATTGGATAACTTCGTAAATCGTGTCTGACTGAGTAAGCATAACGTCAAATAAAAGCTACACATACGCGACTCAAAACGTAGAGTCATAAATTACGAATCCACACGAATCCTCAATTCCTCGCCGCGAAAGCATCTCGATATAATGGGTCGATGAAATTCAATTTGAAGTAAAAGGACTCGTTTGTAAATGAGAAACTCGTACTTGCAAAATGAAAGCAATAATTACGTAATAGCAAACTTGAAGTTGCTTTTCGCGCGTAAATCACATTAAAAACTGATTACTCGATTAGCCCTCTGATAACTGCTGACAATATGGCGCAGTCCGTGCCCAACGTGATGATGCAGTCGCAAGCCGTTGCAGTTGTGGTCAAAACTTCATCCATGTTCGACTCCTCCATTCCGTCCATTCCGCTCTTGTCGTCCACGATCGATGGTGACTGATCGTCACGCGCCTCGTCAAACGCTCGAATTGAAGTCCACGGGATCATTCATCTCGACTCAAACGAACACCTATATAGAGACATCGCCTGCAAAGAAAAGACTCACACTCACACAAAAGAACATCATGAGTGAACTCGGCGGAAATTTGCGGATTTTCTGTTAAGAAGGTTTATGGTTAAGAGTGATCATGAATTTACTAACCAAGCACTCAAATCGGTGCTTAGGTACATGTTTAGTTAATACATCTGCTATCTGCTTCTTAGTTCCTACTTTTACAAACCTTACTTCTTTATCACGTTGTGCGTGATGCATGAAATGTAGTTCAAGTGGTAAATGTTTAGTGCGTGATCCTGACATTCCTCTCTCTGCCGCTAAAATAGTTTGTGGGAGCTGCTCGACATTCTAACCCCCCCCCCCCCCCCTTACGGACTCTTTCGGGTTGTTCAGAGTCGTTCTCTTTTTGCTCCCCTGTTTCACTATCCTCCCCTTCCGTTTCCTCTCCTCTTTGGGCTGTGTTGCCCTCTTTTTGTTTTTCCTCTGCCTCCATGACAATCAGTTCGTAATCTTCCTCCTCTGAACTGTCGTCTTGTTCTGTGTTGTTGTTTTCCCCCTCTTCTCCTTCGTTTTCCTCACCCTTTTCACCTCTTATCAGAGTCACCCCTTTATCCTTTTTCTTACGAAACTTACTACCTTTGCTTTGGGTTTCTCTCTTGGGAGGGGCGGTGTTGTGGGGTTTATGGTGCGACGAGAGCTGTTAGACTTAGCAAGCTTAGGGCAAAAGCGTTTAGTGTGACCAGTCTCGCTGCAGTTATAACAAACTGCAGTGCCACCATTCCTTTCGTTCTGTCACTACCCCATCATGCTTGACCCCGTGTTCACCTTTTTGTTTGTACTTGCTCTTCCCACTCTTCCTTCCCTCCTCTTCTTCCTCTCCTGCTAGCAATAAAGCTGCTCCTTCTCCATATGCTCTATTACTATTCTTCCCTTTCTCATACTTCTTCTGTCTGTTGGTTGCCTCCCAAAACACGTAAACCTCTCTAGCTGCCTCAACTATGTCGTTGTGCTTGGGTCGTATTGCTGGTGCCATACGATAGTGATCAGCAAAGTATTTAGCATCATAGGCTGGGTGCGTACTCAGCTTCTCTAGCAACCGGTTTGTTGATTCGTCTTCTTCGAACTTCTCTCCTCTTAGCTTTTCAAGCCATTCTTTCTTCAGTAGGTACCTGGTGAGCCAGGCGTCTACGTCTTCGTTCTTTCTAGGAGCTCTCTCTCTGAAATTCTTTTCCTCCAAATATCTTGCTGCTCCAGAAATTTGTCCGTATTTTTTCTTGACAATGCCGACCGTTTATCGAACGGATCTTGAGCATTACGGCTTCTGAGATATGCGACAACTTTATAGTTAGAGAATGCAGTGGTGACTCGGATGAGTAGCTGAAATAATTTACATCGCTGCAAATATTTTTGCTCCCTCTTGTACGCTCTTTTCGTCACACTGTGTATGCTTCTCACTGCTCTCGTTTGTGCTCGTCTCGCTCTTCTCTTCGCTTTTTCCTCCCAAGCTACCTTCTGCTCATTACTCCATTTCGCATAGTCTTTCTGCTTTTCTAGTGTTTTCTTCTTTGGGTCTTGTCGTCTTGTGCGTGATGATATTGATGAGGATGATGCGTCTCCTGCTTTGTCTTCTTCCTTACTCTCTTCACTCACGTTTGGTGAATCTTCTTCAGTCGGTTCTCTTGGTTCATCTGCTTCCTCTGCTGCTCTCATACGACTTAAATCCCATCCGTATTTTTTCTTAGCAGCTACCTCATCGAGACCGAAATGCGTCTTTCACCATGTCCCCGAGAATTGACAGTGGCAGTACTAATATATACCG
>WBZZ01005538.1:115000-120000 GCA_019918135.1 Paulinella micropora
GTAAGCAAGTAAGCAAGTGAGTAAGTAAGTAAGTAAGTAAGTAAGTAAGTAAGTTAGTAAGTTAGTGAGGAAGTAAGGAAGAAAGGAAGTAAGTAAGTAAGTAAGTAGTAAGTAAGTAAGTAAGTAAGTAAGTAAGTAAGTAAGTTAGTGAGGAAGTAAGGAAGAAAGGAAGTAAGTAAGTAAGTAAGTAAGTAAATAAGTAAGTAAGTAAGTAAGTAGTAAGTAAGTAAGTAAGTAAGTAAGTAAGTGAGTAAGTAAGTAAGTAAAGTAAGGTCTTACCTCGCAGGTGGGGCGCCTGGGGGGCCGCGGGGCGAGTCCAGTGATGAAGCTGCGGGAGAGAGGATTAGCTCCCAGTTGTGCGTCGATGTTGAGGTAGGCCGCGTTGACAGCGTCCATGTTAGGCGTGAAGTGGTTAGCCCGCAACAGGGAAAGAGCGGGGATCGAGCCGTACGTGAAGACACCCCAGCCTACAGAGGGAGGTACATGGGTAAGTAGGCAGGTAGGTAGGTAGGTAGGCAGGTAGGCGGGTAGGCGGGTAGGCAGGTAAGTAGGTAGGTAGGTAGGTTGATAGATAGATAGATAGATAGATAGATAGATAGATATATAGATAGATAGATAGATAGATAGATAGATAGATAGATGAGATATCGCAAAAGGAATGTAGTCCTTACAAGGGAACGCAGTTTCACATCAAACAGCGATTTGTGTACTGTGCATGTGTCCGGGATGGGATAGATAGATAGATAAATAGATAGATAGATAGATAGATAGATAGATAGATAGATAGACAGATAAATAGAGGTAGATAGATAGATAGATAGATAGATAGATAGATAGATAGATAGGTAGGTAGATACCGATCCATGAAGACACTTCAAGTCGTGCCCCGTTGAGGTAAGGGTTGCTGTTGGTCTTGGCGATCAGGTCGTTGACGCCGTTGGTGAAGTACTGCTTGGCCAGCGCCACTTTGTCTGCTGGGCCCTGCGAATGCGCGTAGGCCCAGTACGCCTCTGCCGTGTGTGCCAGCCCTGTGCAGACAGACAGACAGATAGGTAGGTAGGTAGGTAGGTAGGTAGGTAGCTGCATAGCTGACCTGCGCCGCTGTCGCTTGAGGGAGGGTTGGTCAGCACATCCCAGTGGCTCAGCACGTACTCTCCATAGCTGGCGGCGTTGGTTGTACGGAACAGCTCCGCAGCGGCCCATACTCTCTCGTCCATGTCAAACACGTCGTTAGCTTCACCCGTGACACAGTCTGGAGGGTTGCGAAAACCTGCCGTAACAGTGTGGTGTCATATCGTGTGGTGAAGAGGGAGGCAGCAGGGGGGAGAACAAAGGCAGTAGTGAGGCTGCAGAAGAGGGGAGAAGAAAGGCAGAAGTGAAACAGCAGAGGGGGAGACAAAAGGCAGCAGTCATGGTACCTCCAAGTGGAATGGGGTCTGCGTGCGCCTGCAGGAAGCTCCAAGCTAGCTGCGCCCGCTCCAGACACAGCTGCGACAGCGTGCTGTTGTAAGCGTGGAAAGCGCGACTGAAGGAAGCCAGCACCGCCGCGTGGATCCCCGTGGCGTGTGTGGTCTTGGCTAGGATGTAGCGAGGCTTGTCGTTGTGCGGCATGTCTTGAGTCCAGTCAAGAGTCGTGACCTAGATAGGGAGACAGGGAGATAGGAAGATAGGAAGATAGGAAGATAAGATAATAGGTAGATAGAGGCTTGTGGTTGTGAGGCATGTCTTGTGTCCAGCTGAAAGTAGTGACATAGATAGGGAGATAGGCAGATAGGTAGACAGGTAGATAGGCAGATAGGTAGGTAGAGCTTGTGGTTGTGAGGCGTGTCTTGCAAGTCATGACCTAGATATGGAGATAGGAAGAAAGGTAAGTAGATAGGAGATAGGTAGATAGGTAGATAGGTAGATAGGTAGATAGGTAGGTAGAGGCTTGTGGTTGTGAGGCGTGTCTTGCGAGTCATGACCTAGATAGGGAGATAGGGAGAAAGGTAAGTAGATAGGAGATAGGTAGATAGGTAGATAGGCAGATATGTAGATAGGTAGGTAGAGGCTTGTGGTTGTGAGGCATGTCTTGCGTCCAGCCGAGAGTCATGACCTAGATAATAGGTAGGTAGAGGCTTGTGGTTGTGTGGCATGTCTTGTGTCCAGCTGAGAGTAGTGACCTAGATAGGTAGATAGGGAGATAGGTAGATAGGTAGATAGGCAGATAGGTAGATAGGTAGGTAGAGGCTTGTGGTTGTGAGGCGTGTCTTGCGAGTCATGACCTAGATAGGGAGATAGAAGGAAAGGTAAGTAGATAGGAGATAGGTAGATAGGCAGATAGGCAGATAGGTAGATAGGCAGATAGGTAGATAGAGGCTTGTGGCTGTGAGGCATGTCTTGTGTCCAGCTGAGAGTCATGACCTAGATAGGCAGATAGGGAGAAAGATAGATAGTAAGATAGGTAGATAGGTAGATAGGTAGATAGAGGCTTGTGGCTGTGATGCATGTCTTGCGTCCAGCTGAAAGTAGTGACCTAAATAGGAACATAGGGAGAAAGGTAAGTAGAAGGGAGATAGGTAGATAGGTAGATAGGTAGCTAGGTGGATAGAGGCTTGTCGTTGTGAGGCACGTCTTGCGTCCAGCTGAAAGTAGTGACCTAGATAGGGAGATAGGTAGATAGGCAGATAGGTAGATAGAGGCTTGCGGTTGTGATGCATGTCTTGCGTCCAGCTGAGAGTAGTGACCTAGATAGGCAGATAGGCAGATAGGTAGATAGGCAGATGGGCAGATATGTAGATAGGTAGGTAGAGGCTTGTGGTTGTGAGGCGTGTCTAGTCATGAGCTAGATAGGGAGATAGGGAGAAAGGTAAGTAGATAGGAGATAGGTAGATAGGTAGATAAGTATATAGGTAGGTAGAGGCTTGTGGTTGTGAGGCATGTCTTGCGAATCATGATCTAGACAGGGAGATAGGGAGAAAGGTAAGTAGATAGGAGATAGGTAGATAGGCAGATAGGTAGATAGGTAGATAGGTAGATAGAGGCTTGTGGCTGTGAGGCATGTCTTGTGTCCAGCTGAGAGTCATGACCTAGATAGGCAGATAGGGAGAAAGATAGATAGTAAGATAGGTAGATAGGTAGATAGGTAGATAGAGGCTTGTGGCTGTGATGCATGTCTTGCGTCCAGCTGAAAGTAGTGACCTAAATAGGAACATAGGGAGAGAGGTAAGTAGAAGGGAGATAGGTAGATAGGTAGATAGGTAGCTAGGTGGATAGAGGCTTGTCGTTGTGAGGCACGTCTTGCGTCCAGCTGAAAGTAGTGACCTAGATAGGAACATAGGGAGAAAGCTAAGTAGAAGGGAGATAGGTAGGATAGGTAGGATAGGTAGGCGGGTAGGTAGGTAGGTAGATAGATGAGATATCGACTAATGTCAGAAAAAAGGAGCTTCTGATTTCGTCAACCAAGGAAGTCTGTAAAGTATTGACCCGATGCCCAGCTAAGCCGTGATGTTTGCACGGAAGGGACTGATACAGGCGATACCAAAGCTCCCTAGTACCAGGCGGGGCCAGGGCTCGTTCCATAAAGCGCCCCTTGCAGAACGAGCTCCCACCTCCATTACAGAGGGCCCAGTAAGCAGATGGAGTTTCGAGACTGTCGACAGTCTAGTATAAACCGACAGAGCACTGTGGGTTTTATTCCGGGCTCAACAAGCGAGAAAGGGCACCCTGAGGGAACAGGATTGTGCTTCCCGTCGCTATTTCGGCATGTGACTCATAGGCGTATGGCTAGGCACATATAAGGCACCCCACCACGGGCCCAGCACACCCACACCATCCCCTAATTCTCTGTCTGTCGACAGATGGCACCCATTTCAAAACATCAAGCCCAAGGGAGGGTCAGTGACACCTCAAGTGGCCTTGGTTCACTTCGTGGAGTAAGTGATGAGATCAACTGATGAGATATCGACTAATGTCAGAAAAAAGGAGCTTCTGATTTCGTCAACCAAGGAAGTCTGTAAAGTATTGACCCGATGCCCAGCTAAGCCGTGATGTTTGCACGGAAGGGACTGATACAGGCGATACCAAAGCTCCCTAGTACCAGGCGGGGCCAGGGCTCGTTCCATAAAGCGCCCCTTGCAGAACGAGCTCCCACCTCCATTACAGAGGGCCCAGTAAGCAGATGGAGTTTCGAGACTGTCGACAGTCTAGTATAAACCGACAGAGCACTGTGGGTTTTATTCCGGGCTCAACAAGCGAGAAAGGGCACCCTGAGGGAACAGGATTGTGCTTCCCGTCGCTATTTCGGCATGTGACTCATAGGCGTATGGCTAGGCACATATAGGAGATAGATAGATAGATAGATAGATAGATAGATAGATAGATAGATAGATAGATAGATAGGTAGGTATGACTGTTACCTTGTGGTACACGCCGCCGTCGCTGAGGTCTTGCAAGGCCAGCATCCACTCCACTTCCCAGTGCAGCACGTCCAGTACATCCGGGACGCCGTTGGAGGACTCGGGGATGTTGAGGCTGCCGTCCAGGAGCCTGGAGCCTGTCTTGTCCATGTCCAGAGCGCTAAGGAGATGGAAAGCTAAGGGCGCCACTGAGGCCATGTACTTGCCATAGTCCCTACAGCCATCACGTATTATGCGTCTTTATCAGCATCATCATCATCTTAATCATATTTTTTCATATTTATCACCATCAGCATCATCATCTTCTTCTTCGTCTCTTTGTGGCTACGATGTCAGTCCGAGTACTGCAACACATACAATCTGCCCAAATACTACATACATAATATAAATATATCAATATAATACTAGATATACAATATTAAGTAATGTCATTGCTTACCCAGCGTCGTGGAGTCCGCCCTCCACCGTCTTGTGTTGGCCCTCTGTGTGCAAACCGTACTGGTCCGCCAGCTGCAAGGTGGAGGCGTGTACAAAGGCTTCTTCCTTCCCGGCCACGTCCAGGTGACAGGGCGGCCTTTGGAAGGTAGGTAGGTAGGTAGGTAG
>WBZZ01005538.1:130000-132500 GCA_019918135.1 Paulinella micropora
ACAAGACAATACAATACAATACAATAAATAAATACCTAGTGTGTGGTATGGGCAAAAGTCGCGTCGGGCAGCGCCGAAGCCTCCGCAGTAGAGCTTGAGAGCGGGGCCGTGCCAGGGGTCTCCCGCAAGCTTCAGGACACGCGCGCCATCCAGCGTCAACTGGACATTCAGGGAATAGTGAGGCAACAGCGCCGGGACATTGAGGCAACATTCAGGCAATAGCGAGGCAACAGGAAGGGCATTCAGGGCAATAGTAGGCAGGGAATTTTGGCAATAGTAAGCACCTCCTCGGCGTAGAAGAGACAAGGCCCGTGCGGCACGACGGCGCGGAGGTGAGAAGTATACTGGTTAGGCACAGTTTTCCACGTCGCGGTGTAGTCCCACGACAAGATGATACCTACCAAACCAGACCAAGACAAATAGACATGCAATCCCTCTCTTTCCCTTACTCCCTGCCACCAATATATATTTCATTCGCTGCACCCCCCCCCCCCCCCCCTCTCTCTCACACACACATACTCCTCTCTCTCTCTCTCTCTCTCTCTCTCTCTCTCTCTATCTCTCTCTCTCTCTCTCTCCCTTACCGTCCTGCCCCACTGCTATGCCCGACTGCGCGTTTTCCATCCTCACCGCGTACAGACTTTTGCTGGTTGGACTTGTCACCGCTGTGAAAGACGTGCTGGTGAGGGAGTAGATCGCACCGCCTGCGCCAACGACCACCGCTTGTGCTGTTGCAGTAGAAGGCACAGCGCTCACGGCGAACCAGACCGTAGCAGTCTGCGCGAGCACCTGTCATGGGGTAGACAGTCAGTAGATAGATAGCATACCCAAGCAAAGTCGTTGAAGCCGATGGGTTCATCAGTAGATTCGGGCTAGATAAATATGATGATAATAGTAATAGTAATAATAATAATAATAATAATAGTGTATCTCCTGCCAATTGCTGAGCCAAAAGGCCATGTGCATCCAGTCCTCCATTCCATAAGGAAAGTCTCCACACCAATCGGTGGAATAAAGGAAGTGACGGCATAGAACATTACTCTAGGAGCTTTATACCAATCAGCCCATGGAAAGGACCGATGGCCTATGTACTCCCTAATAATAATAATAATAATAATAATAATAATAATAATAATAATAATAATAATAATAATAATAATAATAATAATAATAATGATAATGATGATGATGATGATGATAATAATAATAATAATAATAATAATAATAATAATAATAATAACAAATAATAATAATAATAATAATAATAATAATAATAATAATAATAATAATAATAATAATAATAATAATAATAATAACAATAATAACTAGGGGCTGCGCCAACACCTGAAAGGATGGTTTGCGGTGCGCGAACGCACCCCCCCCCCCCCCCTCCCCCTTCGGCTGGGGTTCCCAGTTAGCGGCTGATATTTGGTGTATCTGACACTTCTTGATGAGCTCTCTTCGAAAATATAAAAACTTTGGCGCCGGGTGGCCTACACACCGAAAAATGAGGTTTTTGCTCCACCAGGCGCCGTTTGCGCACACCAGAAGGAGTTTGAGGCTGATGTTTGGTGTACCCGACACCTTTGGGTGCGCTCTTCGAAGATATAAAAGTTTTGGTGGCGGGTGGAAAAAAACCAGAGATTTTAGGTTTTTGTGCCACCAGAGCTTACACTTGCATTCTGCTGGTACCTCCGGCAATTGAACGTACCCTGTCGACGGGAAAGGGGGGGTCTGGTGGCACAAGACCTCAATTTTCTGGTGTGCGTGCCACCCGCGACCAAAAACTGGTACGTATAATCGCCGGGCTGGGGTTCCCGGGGAGGGCCCCCCGGACCCCCCCTTTCCCGTCGACAGGGTACGTTTAATTGCCGGAGGGCGGCTGGTGGGACAAGACCTCAATTTTCTTATGTGGGTGCCACCAAAACGGGTACGTACAATCACAGGGCTGGGGGTCCCGGGGGGAGGCCCCCCCGAACCCCCCCTGCCCCGTCGACAGGGTACGTTCAATAACCGGAGACACCGGCAAGTACTGCTAAAAAACATGGAAAATTGGTGTTCAGGACACTCCCTAACGCAAATATTTGCGTGAATTCCAAAAAATTAATACCAGCATCAAGATCGAGTCTGCTGCTAGCCACCCTGCCAGTATGAGCTCCCAACTCCTCCTGGTTCACACAAACCATGATTTATTTCTATGAGAGCAGAAAATAGGCTAAAAAAACAAGGAATTTTGGCATTCAGGACACTCCCTAACGCAGATATTTGCGTGAATTTCAAAAAAAATTATATCAGCATCAAGACCGAGTCTGGCGCTAGCCACTCTCTCAATATGAGCTCCCAACTCCTCCTGGTTCACAGAAACCGTGATTTATTCCGACGAGGGTGCAGAAAATACCCTAAAAAAACAAGGAATTTTCGCCTTCAGGACACTCCCTAACGCAAACATTTGCGTGAATTCCAAAGAAATTATATCAGCATCAACATCGAGTCTGGGGCT
>WBZZ01005538.1:140000-145000 GCA_019918135.1 Paulinella micropora
CGACCCTCCTCCCCAGCATCTACCACCAAAGGGTTATGAGTTGGCGTCACAGTTTAACGCCTTGAGGCCATTGGGCTGAATAATAATAATAATAATAATAATAATAATAATAATAATAATGATGATGATAATGATAATAATGATAATGATAATGATGATAATAATAATAATAATACTATTTCTGAGGCGTACTGATGCAGCTACTGGCATATCCTCAACGGACATAAGCCTCCAATACCCTTGTTCGAGGTCCTCCACCCCCCCGTGTCAGTCTCTCGCCTGATGATCGGGGCCACCGATGGAGCTCCTGAGGGCAAGACTGCACTAAGCCGAGGTTATTCCGCAGTCCCAGCAACCTCTTGCAAGACGTCACCGAATGTGCAAGTGCATACACCAAGCGCGGTTGCTAGAGCTGCCTCGAAACCCCACCCATAACAATCTGGTGTCTGCTGGGTCCTGGGCTATCAACCAGCATATGCGGAGTTTAAGATCTTTTACGCGCGCAACGACCCTCCTCCCCAGCATCTACCACCAAAGGGTTATGAGTTGGCGTCACAGTTTAACGCCTTGAGGCCATTGGGCTGGAACTCTGTTTAGCAAGTGTGACTAGGTTTTTTCATCGGGATTTCCCTCAAATATCTCACAGTCAACACTCCAATAATAATAATAATAATAATAATAATAATAATAATAATAATAATAATAATAATAATAATAATAATCATAATAATAGTGCTTCTCTGTCAATGGCTGATGCATTTCTGCACATGCGCCTCCATCGTCTCACCCGTGAGGGGAGTACGAAGAATTGACGATAAGCTCTAATGACACCCCCGCAAGGGCAGTTCCAACACTTCCAGACGGACCGGTATGTTCAATGAAAATACTGGTCCAGACGGAGCGGTATGTTCAATGAAAATACTGGTGGCACCGACGGGAATCGAACTGGCGACAGGGCCCAGATGGTAGAACTTGACCACTGGGCTATCACGGTGTCCACAATAATAATAATAATAATAATAATAATAATAATAATAATAATAATAATAATAATAATAATAATAGTAATAATATAATAATAATAGTGCTTCTCTGTCAATGGCTGATGCATTTCTGCACATGCGCCTCCATCGTCTCACCCGTGAGGGGAGTACGAAGAATTGACGATAAGCTCTAATGACACCCCCGCAAGGGCAGTTCCAACACTTCCAGACGGGCCGGTATGTTCAATGAAAATACTGGTCCAGAAATAGACCGGTATGTTCAATGAAAATACTGGTGGCACCGACGGGAATCGAACTGGCGACAGGGCCCAGATGGTAGAACTTGACCACTGGGCTATCACGGTGTCCAATTATAATAATAATAATAATAATAATGATGATAATAATAATAATAATAATAATAATAATAATAATAATATACTTCCTCTAAGGCATACTGATGCAGCTGATGGCACGATCCGTTTCCGGACATGAGCCTCCATGCCGTTGTTCGAGGTGCTCCATCCCCACCTAGTCAGTCTCTCGACTGATTATAGGGGCCACCGATGGAGCTCCTGAGGGCAAGACTACACTAAGCCGAGGTTATTCCGCAGTCCCAACAACCTCTTGCAAAACGTTGCCGTATGTGCAAGTGCGTACACCAAGCATGGTTGCTAGAACTACCTCAAAACCCCACCCATAACAATTTGGTATCCGCTGGGTCCACGGGCTATCAACCGGCATAGCGGAGTTTAAGATCTTCGACAGGCGCCCAACGACCCTCCTCCCCAGCATCATCCACCAAATGGTTTTGAGTTAGCATCACAGTTTAACGCCGTAAGGCCATTGGGCTGAATAATAATAATAATAATAATAATAATAATAATAATAATAATAATAATAATAATAATAGTAATAACTAGGGAAGGATGGTTTGCGGTGCGTTCGCGCACCCCCCCCCCCCCCCCCCCCCCCCTCGGGCTGGGGTTCCCGGGGGGAAGGGCCCCTCGGACCCCCCCTTCCCCGTCGACATGGTACGTTCAAGTGCCGGAGGTACCAGCAGAACGCAAGTGTAAGCTCTGGTGGCACAAAAACCTCAAATCCCTGGTTTTTGTGCCACCCGCTACCAAAACTTTTATTACCGAAGAGAGCGCACCTAGAGGAGTCGGGTACACCAAACATCAGCCTCAAACTCCCTCGGGTGTGCGCAAACGGCGCCTGGTGGCGCAGACACCTCAATTTCCCGCTGTATGCCACCCGGCGCCACAATTTTATATTTTCGAAGAGAGCTCGTCAAGAAGTGTCAGATACACCAAATATCAGCCGCTAACTCCCTCTGGTGTGCGCAAACGGCGCCTGGTGGCACAAGACCTCAATTTTCTGGTGTGCGTGCCACCCGCGACCAAAACTGGTACGTACAATCGCCGGGCTGGGGTTCCCGGGGGGAGGGCCCCCCGGACCCCCCCTTTCCCGTCGACAGGGTACGTCCATTGCCGGGAGACCTCAATTTTCTGGTGTGGGTGCCACCCGCGACCAAAACGGGTACGTACAATCACAGGGCTGGGGGTCCCGGGGAAGGGCCCCCCGGACCCCCCCTGCCCCGTCGACAGGGTACGTTCAATAGCCGGAGGCACCGGCAAGTACTGCTAAAAAACATGGAAAATTGGTGTTCAGGACACTCCCCTAACGCAAATATTTATGTGAATTCCAAAAAAATGATACCAGCATCAAGATCGAGACTGTTGCTAACCACCCTGCCAATACTGCTAACCACCCTGCCAGTATGAGCTCCCAACTCCTCCTGGTTCACACAAACCATGATTTATTTCTATGAGAGAGCAGAAAACAGGCTAAAAAAACAAGGAATTTTGGCATTCAGGACACTCCCCTAACGCAGATATTTGCGTGAATTTCAAAAAAAATATATCAGCATCAATATCGAGTCTTGGCGCTAGCCACCCTGTCAATATGAGCTCCCAACTCCTCCTGGTTCACAGAAACCATAATTTATTCCGACGAGGGTGCAGAAAATAGGCTAAAAAAACAAGGAATTTTGGCATTCAGGACACTCCCTAACGCAAACATTTGCGTGAATTCCAAAGAAATTATATCAGCATCAACATCGAGTCTGGGGCTAGCCACCCTGTCAATATGAGCTCCCAACTCCTCCTGTTTCACACAAATCATGATTTATTCCGACAGGGGTGCGAACAAAAACAAGGAATTTTGGCATTCAGGACACTGCCCTAACGCAAATATTTGCGTGAATTCCAAAAAAATCATATCAGCATCAACATCGAGTCTGGGGCTAACCACCCTGCAAATATGAGCTCCGAACTCCTCCTGGTTCCGACAAATCATGATTTATTCCGACAGGGGTGCGGAAATGCTGGGTGGGGAGGGGGGGGGGGGTACACAATTTTCATTTTCCCCCTCCCCCCAAACACCCCACCCCCTTCACCAACACCTTTCAGGGATAATAATAATAATAATGATGATGATGATAATAATAATAATAATAATAATAATAATAATAATAATAATAGTGTATCTCCTGCCAATTGCTGAGCCAAAAGGCCATGTGCATCCAGTCCTCCATTCCATAAGGAAAGTCTCCACACCAATCGGTGGAATAAAGGAAGTGACGGCATAGAACATTACTCTAGGAGCTTTATACCAATCAGCCCATGGAAAGGACCGATGGCCTATGTACTCCCTAATAATAATAATAATAATAATAATAATAATAATAATAATAATAATAATAATAATAATAAATAATAATGATAATGATAATGATAATGATAATAATGATGATAATAATAATGATAATAATAAGAAGAATAATAATAATAATAGTGCTTCTCTGTCAATGGCTGATGCATTTCTGCACATGCGCCTCCATCGTCTCACCCGTGAGGGGAGTACGAAGAATTGACGATAAGCTCTAATGACACCCCCGCAAGGGCAGTTCCAACACTTCCAGACGGGCCGGTATGTTCAATGAAAATACTGGTCCAGAAATAGACCGGTATGTTCAATGAAAATACTGGTGGCACCGACGGGAATCGAACTGGCGACAGGGCCCAGATGGTAGAACTTGACCACTGGGCTATCACGGTGTCCATAATAATAATAATAATAATAATAATAATAATAATAATAATAATAATAATAATAATAATAATAATAATAATAATAATAATAATAATAACAATAACAATAACAATAACAATAACAATGACAATAACAATGCAAAAACAACAACCACAACAACAAAAACAACAACAACAACGACAACGACGACGACGACGACAACAACAACAACAGCAACAACAACGACCAGAGAAGTTGCCGAAGCTGATGGTCTCGACTCCTGTCAGCTTGTAGTTCGCCGTTCGCATGTCTTTGAGCGGGACGTTGGCAGTACGCCATTGTGTGTCGTCAAGGAGGCCATTGGGCAGGTAGGCGCGAATGCTGCGCAGAACACACACACACACGGGCAAATTGGCAGTAGATAAGAACAAAAAGGCAGTAGATAAGAACAAAAAGGCAGTAGATAAGAACATAAGGCAGCAGATAAGAACAAAAAGGCAGTAGACAAGAACAAAAAGGCAGTGAGCCATGGTGAGTCGTCTAGCAGGCCGTTGGGCAGGTAGGCGCGAAGGCTGCGCAGAAAACACACGGAAATAAAAGGCAGTAGTGAGGCAGAACAAGAGTAAAATGGCAGTAGTAAGGCAGAACAAGGAGTGAATTGGCATTGTGCCATTGTGCGCCGTCTAGGAGGTCATCGGGCAGGCAGGCGCCAAGCAAGGCTGCGCAGAACAGACACGGGAAAGAGCAAAGTAGAGGTTCCTAGTTCTTGTTCTTAAGAACCATGAGGAATGGCATGAGGCACTTCGTCCTCTGCCCCCCCCCCCCCCCCCCTTCCCCGGGCCCGCGCCTGGGTGGAGGAAAGCGAAGCGCAGTGACGATAGATAGATAGATAGATAGATAGATAGATGAGATATCGACTAA
>WBZZ01005539.1:42500-47500 GCA_019918135.1 Paulinella micropora
CGGACGTATATAGCAGTTAAATTAGACTAATTCTGACCACTAATTCGAAATCTGACCACAAATATGAAATCTGGCCCTTATTAATAACTAAAATTCGATGGCTGAGTTTGACACTTGAATGTACCCAGTAATACAATATATATATGTAGGTGTTAAGTTAGTAATAAAGGATTTACTACCGATGTAACATGTGAGTTTGTATACAACTCTTCAAGCAGGCAGATACAACGAACTCTTATTAAGAACATAATGGCTGCATCGAGTCCTGACTCTGTGAGAGCAGGTGAAATACCAGTAAATAGTAGAGCGGTCACTTCGTTTATTTACGTAATTTCGTACTTGTTGCACACTTGAATGCAACTTACGATCGAGTGTAAATCGTAGATTGTGAGACGGTCTCCACTGAGTTGTCAAAGCTCAGAAGTTTTGCTTCAAGTTAACAGTCATCAAACGGATAGTGTCGGGTCAAGTTGGTGAACTCGAAAACCAAACTGATTTGGGAAGGCAAGGCGTGAATGACTGGGACGGATGTAAAAAGCAGTCAAACATAGTTTTCAAGGTTCGTTCCGCCCCGTGGCATTTTTGCCCCGTTACAATACCCTTGTCCACAAATTTACCGCAACGTGCGTGTTTGACGGGAAATCGGGGAAAAAAGTAATAGAGTGGGAAAAAGTCAACAGCCGGTTGATTTTTCTAAAAACTTGAAGAACTTTGCCAGTGACTTGATCGTTTGAAACGTATATAATATCATCGTTTCCGAGGCCCGGTGACCGTCTCTGAACGAAATCATTAGTCGAAAACTAGTTAGTGAAGTCGAAACCGTCGTCGTGCAGAGAAGAATCTAGTGAACCGGTCAAAACTTGAAAAGTGAATTGACAGTGTCAACGGTAAAGTAGAGAAAACGTAGTTGAAGAACTCGATCGGAAAATCAAGCCTGGCTGCTGCTTGATTCATAAGTAATTGTATTAATATTATATAAATAAAGCAGCAGCAGCAGCCTTGGCTCGGATTTCCGGCCGAGATCTTACGTTTTCTCTAGACTCATGATGCATAGCTAGTCTTAAAACAATTCCTGACTTTATTTTTCCACTCCTGGACTGATGTTATTAATATTTTTCAACGGTTCCGACTTTATTTTTTCCATCTTAGTAATACGTCTTAAGTATAATACGTCCGCAAAATCTCTATAATTTTTGTGAAATGCTACCGTTAAATTAAACTAATTTGAATTCTTATTAATATCGCTAATGACATTGAAATCTTGCCCTTATCTAACTCAAATTCGATGGCTGAGTTTGACACTTGAATGTACCCGGTATCTAATATACCGGTACCGGTATTATATATTAACCTCCCACATTATTTTTTCCACCTTAGTAAATATATACCAGCCATTTATTAATAAAAAAAATTGAAATTGCTGGCAAAGCTCAGGTGGAGAAAAAACAAAAATTGCATTGAATATAATCCTGGTTCTGGATGGAGTTCGAAAAGCATGCTATTTTCTGTTCGTGACCACCTGCTTATCACCAACCAAGTTACTGCCGACTTTCAAGTGTGTGCGGTCAGGCCAAAGAGAGTGCTCGTGTGTTTTGGTCAGGATGATCCTGACCTGTAGCAATTTTGTCTGGCCTGTAGCCGTTATCTCGGTCGTATGGGTCAAAGCAATAAAAGCACTATCGACTAAGTTAGTCATGTATGATCAAAGCAATTTTGCGTATGCAAGCTAGCTTTTAGATCAACTTGAAAGCGATTATGCAAGCAATAGACCTAAGCTAGCTCATCATTTACGATATGTGATAAGGTCATGCATATATAAGATATTTTAGATTTTTGTTTGTGAATGGATGGTTTTTTCTGGTTGGTTGAATGAGGGAACACTTAGGAGGATGAGGAGAAGGAAAAGGGTAGTAGTAGTAGTAGTAGTAGTAGTAGTAGTAGTAGTAGTAGTAGTAGTAGTAGTAGTAGTAGTAGTAGTAGTAGTAGTAGTAGTAGTAGTAGTAGTAGTACTAGTAGTACTAGTAGTAGTACTAGTAGTAGTAGTAGTAGTAGTAGTAGTAGTAGTAGTAGTGGTAGTAGTAGTGGTAGTAGTAGTGGTAGTAGTAGTAGTAGTAGTAGTAGTAGTAGTAGTAGTAGTAGTAGTAGTAGTAGTAGTAGTAGTAGTAGTAGTACTTGTAGTAGTAGTAGTAATAGTAGTAGTAGTAGTAGAAGAGAAGGAAGGAAGGAAGGAAGGAAGGAAGGAAGGAAAGTGAATGTATTGTATGTGGGAACGTTATGTGTGCATGTAATTATGCATGTAGCGCAAGCACATAGCGTATGTGTGCATGCAAGCGTGTATGCATGCACGCAAGCATGCATGTATGTATTTATGTATGTATGTATGTATGTATGTATGTATGTATATGTATGTATGGATTGATGCATGGTATGTATTACATGTATTGTATGTACTGTAAGTGTTGTATGTATTGGATGTATTGTATGTATTATATGTATGCATGCGTGTATGTATGTATGTATGTATTTATGCATGCATGTATGTATGTATGTATGTATGTATGTATGTATGTTGTATGTATGTATGTATGTATGTATGTGTGTGTGTGTGTGTGCGTGTGTGTGTGTCTGTATTCACAAAAAGAAAAAAAGAACGGTTGTGTGCTTCAAGCCACGAACAAACTAAGTGAAGGATGAGGAGGAGTAGAAGGGGGGGCGGGGGGGGGGGGGGGGGGGGGGCGAATGGGGGCATTGAGAGTAACATTAGTCATGGGCCTGTTATATTGGCTAAATTCTACAAACCATCCCAAACAGTCATGAATGAAATATGCAAAATAAATGAGAGACCCTTACTTTCTGACATCAGATAACAAAATAACGCAATATTAAACTTATTATTCTTTTTTGTTCTTGAAGTAATTTCTTACGACATGGTCGATGCTGACCCCCCCGAAGAAGAACCAGGAAAAAAAAAAAAAAAAAAAAAAAGCAATTAGCTAAAAAACTGTTGGCATGCTCAGTAATAAATAAAGTAAAGCTTTGAAGAAGCGTGATTGCTCTTTCCTGTCTGGAAGTTTTGCCAGAGCAGAATGTATCGATTAAGCATATCCTATCAGCAAACACCCCTAGATATGGATGTCGCTGCTCTGTACTACTTGTGCTATCGGGTGAACTATGACTCCCAGCGCTTCGTTCGCAGCCACTTCCTTGCGTCCGAGGTCTTTGTTATGGCTTATTAGAATGCCCTTGGTGAGAGGTTTCAAGCAAGCTTAAGCAAAAGGACGATAGAATCGGCTGAGACCCAGGCGCGTGAAGTCATTTCTTACCCTACTATCGCACCCCGTCCGCGGCAGCAATTCGAGCTAGGTTGGGTTGTGACTTGTAAGTGAGGTTGGAGCGACTCATGCCACCCCCTCGTCCTCGCTTACGAGGGGATGTCTTGCGTGTCTGGACGACTGTGTTGTCCTGTTCCATTGCAGAGTCCATGATCGCCACCTTCAGGTCCTGAAAGAGATAGATAGATAGATGGATGGATGGATGGATGGATGGATGGATAGATAGATAGATAGATAGATTGATAGATAGATGGATAGATGGATGGAGAGAGAGAGAGAGAGAGAAATAGAGAGAGAGAGAGAAAGAAAGAGAAAGAGAGAGAGAGAGAGAGAAAAAAAAAGAAAGATACCGGGTGTGAAATAGAGCGTCGGAAGGATCGGCTCTCAGTGTAGGGGCCTACGCGACGACTGGAGCGACGCATGTGGGGGCCCACGTTCGCTGGGGCATAGCTAGACACACAGTAAGTAAGTAAGCAAGTAAGCAAGTAAGTAAGTAAGCAAGTAAGTGAGTAAGCAAGTAAGTAAGGAAGTAAGGAAGTATAAGTACCAAGTACCAAGTACCAGGTACCAGGTACAAGGTACAAGGTACAAGGTACAAGGTAAAAAGGTACAAGGTACAAGGTACAAGGTACAAGGTACAAAGTACAAAGTACAAAGTATAAAGTATAAAGTATAAAGTATAAAGTAAACAAGCAAACAAGTAAACAAGTAAAAGTAAAAGTAAAAGTAAAAATGTAAAAAAGTAAAAAAGTAAAAGTAAAAGTAAAGTAAAAGTAAAAGTAAAAAAGTAAAGTAAAAGTAAAAGTGAAAGTAAAAGTGAAAGTAAAAGTAAAAAAAGCAAAAAAGTAAAAGTAAAAAAGTACAAAAGTAAAAGTAAAAGTGAAAGTGAAAGTGAAAGTGAAAGTGAAAGTAAAAGTAAAGTAAAAGTAAAAGCAAAGGTTAAACTAAAAGGGTTGAGGTTACGGTTAAGGTTTAGGTTAAGGTTAAGGTTAAGGTTAAAAGTGAAAGTAAAAGTAAAAGCAAGGGTAAAGGTAAAGGTAAAGGTTAAGGTAAAGGTAAAGGTTAAGGTTGAGGTAAAGATAGAGATAGAGATAGAGATATAGATAGAGATAGAGATGAGATGAGATGAGCTGGGATGGGATGGGATGGGATGGGATGGATGAGATGAGCTGAGCTGAGCTGAGCTGAGCTGAGCTGAGATAAGATGAGATGAGATGAGATGAGATGAGATAGGATAAGATAAGATAAAAGAAAAGAAAAGAAGAGAACAGAAGATAAGATAGGATAGTATAAGACAAGATAAGACCAGACCAGACCAGATCAGATCAGATCAGATCAGCTCAGCTCAGCTCAGATCAGATCAGATCAGATCAGATAAGGAAAGAAAAAATAGGTAAAATAAGACATGGTAAAATAAGAAAGGAAAAAGAAAAGAGTGGTTTACTGTGTATCAGATCGGCAATCCAGGAAGGAACATCAGATTCGAATAATAAAATTAAAAAAAAAAAAAAAAAAAAAAAAAAAAAGTGAAATAAGGCAGGAAAAGGAAAAGAGTGGGTGGTTTACTGTGTATCAGATCGACAATGCGGGAAGGAATGTCAGACAAGATAAGGAAAGAAAAAAAAAAAGACAAGACAAGGTAGGTGGTTTACTGTGTATCAGATCGGC
>WBZZ01005539.1:72500-80000 GCA_019918135.1 Paulinella micropora
ATTTCCTTTTTTTTTTTTTTTTTTTTTTTTACCTTTTATATTAATTTATTTATTTATTTTTATTTTTTATTTATTTATTATTATTATTATTTTTTTGTTGAAATTTTATTTTAAATTTGTATTAGTATTTGGTATGTTGAGTTTCTGGATGTTTGCTTGGTTGTGTGTTTAGTCTGAAATACAAGTACGCGCCAGACTTCATGGTTAGAGCTTTGATTGAAGCCAGCCTCTTCACAGCCGACCGATTTGTAACTTACCTAACCCTCCCCCCCCCCCCCCCTTCCCCGGGTGAAAATTCGGGGAAATAATACCACGGAAATGTGCAATATCTTTCTGAAGCAATCGCTCACACTTCGCCAGCACTCTCTCTCTCTCTCTCTCTCTCTCTCTCTCTCTCTCTCTCTCTCTCTCTCTCTCTCTCTCTCTTGCTTCTTACAAAATTTTCGCACGCAATTTCGGCCGATATTTCCGTGCAAGTGGGCAAAAACATCATAGCACTGTGAAATATTTGCCTGTAGCAATGGTTCACTCCCGCCAGCACTGGCATCAGCATGACACCGACCATGTGCTGCACTAACCAGGTGCCTATCTCTCTCTCTCTCTCTCTATCTATCTATCTATCTATCTATCTATCTACTATTTATCTATCTATCTATCTATCTATCTATTTCTCTCTCTCTCTTCCCCCCCCCCCCCCCCCCCACACACACACACACACACCCCAACAGAGACACACACACACCCTCCCTCCTGATCTCCCTCTATCTACCTATGTGTGTTGGTTAGCTGACTTGCGCCAGCTGCACCTCCCAGGAGTGCGTCGACTTCCGAAACAATGTAAATCGACAGATAGATAGATAGATAGATAGATAGATAGATAGATAGATAGATAGATAGATAGATAGATGTACTTACATACCTATTCCTAGGTTCCCATGTTCGTGATTCAAGCTGACTCCAGTCCCACCTCAACTGCCTCCCCATCATCCTCCCTTACCTCATCAACCTCGCTTACCCCATCCAATACACCCTCATCCTCGCCCACTCCATCAGCCTCCCTTACCCATTCCACCACTCCTACCACTACCCCCTCATCCTCCCTCAATCCTCCAATAGCACCCTTATCCTCGCTCGATCCATCAGCCTCCCTTACCCCATCCACCACTCCTACCACTACCCCCTCATCATCAGCCTCCCTTACCCCATCCACCACTCCTACCACTACCCCCTCATCATCAGCCTCCCTTACCCCATCCCTTACCCACTCAGTCTCCAGCACCCCATCAGCCTCCTCTTCTATGACTGTTACACAAAGCAACTCAATCTCAGTCTATTCGGCAGTTTCGTCTACATCAAGCAGAACACCAACTATTTCTGTCACGTCAAGCAGAACACCAACTATTTCTGTCACGTCAAGCAGGTATGTGAGTATGCATGTATCTATGTATCTATGTATGCATGTATGTTATGTTGTAGCTAAAGAGCAAGGAACAGATCTATGACAATCTGATTGCCAGCTATGACTGCATTGTATTGTCTTGTATTATCTATTATCTTGTATTAAATTATATTATATTGTGTTGTGTTGTATTGTATTGTATTGTATTGTATTATATTATATGTTATATTGTATTGTATTGTGTTGTATGTAGATCGCCCTCGATTACTCCCTCGGCCAGTCGCAGTCCTGACTCGAATCAGACCACGTTTGCGCTGCTCGGCGCCGGAGCTGTAAACTACCCTAAACCTATCTATCTATCTATCTCTATCTATCTATCTATCTATCTACGCCCAGTCGCCTCGGGTGGCGGGTTAATGGATGCTTATGTCTTCAGATATGCAGAGCTGATAGACCAAACATACCTACCTACCTACCTACCTACCTATCCATCCATCCATCCAACCACCCATACATGTATCTATCCATCTACAGTTGGCAAACAACTGGGCGGCGACGGGTAGCGTCAGCCTGGGCACTGTCCCTCGGGAAAACACTGTGACGGTTTTGCTGGTGATATATGCGGACGAGGCTAATTTCACCCTTACTGCACAAAAGTTGGTATGTACATACATACATAGATACATGGAACATACATATGTACATAAAGCTTTACTGCGCTAAACTTGGCTTGCGTTCCCTTCCCCTACCCCTACAAGTGAGAGAGAGAGAGATGCATTTGCAGCGCGGACTTGCCTACTTGCAAGGAGGAGGAGGAGGAGGACGAGAAGAAGAAGAAGAAGAAATGCACGCTATCTATCTCGCTGCTGCCTGTTTGAAGGCTGGTTTGGTGTCTTGGAGCGAGGACTTCGCCACCTGCACTGTAGCGAACTACGGCTCAACTAGGATGGAAAAGGTTCGTCTCAAGCACAGCATGGCATGCCATAGCACAACATAGCACACAACACTTGAGCCAGCTGCACCGTGCACGACTTCGGCTCAGATAGGATGGAAAAGCTATCTATCTATCTATCTATCGAATCTATTTTGCATTTCGTAATCATAACGTTTTTTCTCTGTCCAGACTTGTCAGATCAAGTGTGTGTCTGTGCGTGTGTTTTCAATTTATTGTACTCTCCCAACGATGATGTATTGTACTCTCCCAACGATGCTGTATACGCGCGTTTTCTTTGGCTGCTGTGACTGCAGGCCTGTAGGATCGTGGAGTTCGACCCCAACCAGAACCAGAATTTCCTCGTCTTCGACGCCATGTATGCCCCCCCTCTCCACCCCACCCCCCCTCTCTCTCTCTCTCTCTCTCTCTCCTCTCCTCTCCTTCTCTCTCTCTCTCTCTCTCCCTCCCTCCCTCCCTCTTCTCTCTCTCTCTCTCTCTCTCTCTCTCTCTCTCTCGCGCGCGCGCGCGCTCGCTCGCTCTCACCCACTGTGTTTATTTCGTTGATTTATCTATCGATAGTCAGCTGCCTGACAACTCCGAGAGCACAATCACGGAGTGTCCTATCTCCTATGACGGCGGCACCCGCGCATTCACCGGCAGGGTCTTTCTTTCTTTCTTCCTTCCTTCCTTTCTTCCTTCCTTCCTTCCTTTCTTCCTTTCTTTCTTTCTTGTTATTGTTGTCTCACGCAAACAGCAAGCTAAAGCCTTGCTGTCGATATCCTCCCCCCCCCCCCCCCCCCCCCCCCCCCTTTCCCTCTTTCTCTCTCTGACAGGACGAGTCCAATAGCGAAGCTTGCGGTTGGGCGGTTTATTATCTACACTCTGGCTCTGATGCTGGCAGCAAGGATCCTGGAGTCAGCCTGCTGGGCGCAGCAACTAGCGGCTACTCCGGGACCTTCACCACGCCAAGGGATGTGGCCACAGTGCCAGCCAATATCCGCAGTGTCATCATCCTCGTCTTCGCCGGCGAGAGAGATTTCAATCTGTTCGGCTACAGCAACACTCCTCTTTTTGCCTTCACTGGAGACGCACGCACCGGTAGCTAGCTAGCTATCGCTGTCTGTGTCCGTCTTTCCCGTCTATCTATCTATCTATCTATCTATCTATCTATCTTTTTGCCTATCCATCCATCCATCCGTTCATCTACCCACCCATTCCTATTCAGGCGTCAACCTGGTGATCGATGCTCCAACGCTCACCTCCGACGGCGCTTTGGCCCTCGAGACGTCTATCTTCAGACATGTGCTCAAGGACTCAGGTTTCACTCATTCCCTTTGTCTCTGTGTGTGTGTGTGTGTGTGTGTGTGCGTGTCTCTCTCTCTCCCTCTCCCAAAACCAACAACAATACATACAAGTATATGTATGTGTATACATTGGGCAGACGAGATCTTCTCCTCGTATCGGGACGCTGATATCGATGAGTGCCGCCTGGGATGGAACTATGCCACCTCCAAGTTCAACTTCACGGTCTATCTATCTATCTATCTATCTTCTCTCCATCTCCCTCCCCCCCCCCCCCCCCCCCCCCTCTCTCTCTCTCTCTCTCATTGCACACACAGGACAACAGCCCCTTGGAATCTTGCGGCTTTGCCATCTACGGTGTCAACACGGATTCTCCGAGCGTCACTCCTTCAGTGACACCGTCCGTCACCATCACTCGCTCAGTGATACCGTCCGTCAGCATGACACCGTCCGTCAGCGTCACTCCCTCGATGACACCGTCCGTCAGCAGCACTCACTCAGTGACACCGCCCTCTACTAGCCCTGGTTTGCTTTTTTTCTATCTGTCTATTTATCCAAACCTCTATCTATCCTTCACTTTGTTTGGTGTGCCGCACACACACACACACATACACAATCCGAAGGGCCAGCTGCACATGAACACTTAGACGCTGCTTGGTTTCTCCAACATCGAAAACTCAAAGTGCATGTGTATGTATGCCAACACTTCGCTTAGTGTATGTGTATGCCTGTCAATGCCCAGCTACCAACACTTCGCATAGTGTATGTGTATGTCTGTCTGCATGCTACCGCTATCGTTGCTGCTGCTGCTGCTCTTGATGCTGTTGTTATTACTAGTACTGCTGCTGCTGCTGCCGGCTCCGCTGCTGCTGCTATTACTGCTTACTGCTGCTGTTGTTTTTGTCGCTGCATTGAATTTGCTGCTGCTGCAGTTTCTGCTGTTGCTGCTATTGTTTCTGCTGCCTCTACTATTACATCTATCTCAGCTGTTGCTGCCGCTGCTCCTGCTACTGCTGCTGTTACCACTTGCTGCTGCTGCCCCTGCTTTTTTTTTTTTTTTTTTTTTTTTTTTTTTTTTTTTTTTTTTTTTTTTTTTTTTTTTTTTTTTTTGCTGTTTTCAACTGCTACTGTTCTGTTGTTGCTCTCTCTCTCTCTCTGTTTCTCTCTCTCTCTCTTTCTCTCTCTCTCTCTCTCTCTGTGTATGTGTTGTTTGCAACTGCTGCTGCTGCTGTTCCTGCAGTTGCTGCTGCTGCTCTTGCTTCTGTTCTTGCCGCTGCTCTTGCTGCTCTTACTGCTACTGCTGCTGTTGTTGCTGCTTCTGATCTTGACGCTACTATCGCTGTTGTTGTTGTTGCTGCTGCTGTTGTTGTTGTTGTTGTTGTTAGTACTGTTGCTGCTGCCGGCGCCGCTGCTGCTGCTATTACTGCTAACTGCTGCTGATGTTTTTGTCGCTGCAGTTGCTGCTGCTGTTGTTGTTGTTATTAGTACTGTTGCTGCTGCCGGCGCCGCTGCTGCTGCTATTACTGCTTACTGCTGCTGATGTTTTTGTCGCTGCTGCTGCTGCAGTTTCTACCACTTGGACGCTGCTTGGTCTCGGGAACATCGGATACGCCGAACGAAACGTGGTATGCATGTACATATACATTCATACATACATACATATATATACATATATATATACATATATATATACATATACATATACATATACGTATACGTATACGTATGCATATCAAGGTGACGATTGGGACGTTGCCTGATCGTGTGACTCGTATCGCGATCGTGGGCTTTGCCGACGAGGAGACCAAAACAACCTTCGACCAGGTAGAGAGGGAGAGAGAGAGAGGGAGGGAGGGGGGGGGGGGGGGGACGAGGAGAGCAAAACCACCTTCGACCAGCTAGAGAGAGAGAGGGGGGGGGGGGGGGGGGGGGGGGACTCGTATCGCGATCGTGGGCTTTGCCGACGAGGAGAGCAAAACTACCTTCGACCAGGTCGAGAGGGAGAGAGAGAGGGGGGGCGGGGGGGACTCGTATCGCGATCGTGGGCTTTGCCGACGAGGAGAGCAAAACTACCTTCGACCAGGTCGAGAGGGAGAGAGAGAGAGAGAGACAGGGGGGGGGCAAATTGACCTTTGATGAGGTGAAGGGGGAGATCAATGAGACAGATAGATAGATAGATAGGCTCAGGGTTATTGTTAAGAGCGAGAGAGAAAGAGGAAGAGAGGAAAGCAAAGCTACGTTTGACAAGGTACTGCGTTTATCTTCTAGCATGGATGTGGATTTCGATGTGGCCATGGATATGTATATGCACATGGATATGGATCCGGATATGGATATGGAGATGGAGTTGGTCATCGCGATCGGTTTGGTTGTGTCTTCTGCAGACGAGCTTTGCGGTCACGTTCCAGGCCAGCGACTGCGATATCACTTCTCAGACCTTCTCCAGCCGCATTGAACAGGTCCATCTTAGATAGGCAGATAGATAGATAGGCAGATAGCTAGATATCACTTAGATAGGTGGGAAGGTAGATAAGGTGTGCAATAAGTAAAACTTGGATATGTAAGAAGGTAGTTACAGTATTCCGCGATAATAGCTATCTATTTATCTATCTATGTATCTATCTATCTATTGTTATTTCTTAGGTGTGCATGTATGGCAACGTGTTCTTCCAGACCACCTTCAGCAACTTCGTCGCAGAAATGCCGGTACTACTACTACTACTACTACTACTACTACTACTACTTCTACTACTACTACTACTTATCTAAGCATGCAATCATTCCATCAATCAATCAATCAACCATGCATGCATGCAGGTTGCCGGTGTCTCAGTACATGGAGGAGTGCACTATCGCCTATACCGCTTCCATGAATATTCATACGTCTACGCATTCAATCAATCAATTCATCAATCAAGCATTTATCCATGCAGGGTGCGGGTAACACCGCGAGCACCATCGACGAGTGCAGTATCCTCTACACTGCATCCACCCGAGTGCTACGACTGCAGGTGCATCCAAACTGCTTTCCTTCCTTCCTTCCTTCCTTCCTGCCTGCCTTCCTTCCTTCCTTCCTTTCTTCCTTCCTGCCTGCCTGCCTGCCTACCTTTCTTCTTTGCGGTCACATCTCTCTCTCTCTATCTCTCTCTCTCTCTATATATATATATATATATATATATATATATATGTATATATATATATATGTATATGTATTTCTCACACACACACACCTATGTGCAGGACACTATGCCGCTGGAGTCATACAGTTTCGCCGTTTACTATCGATATCGTTGTTGCTGTTTATTTGTCTATCTTTTTATGTATTTATTTATTTTTATTATTATTATTATTATTATTTTGCGTGCTTCTCTCGCTGCGATCACATCGATCACACATCTCTCTCTCTCTCTCTCTCTCTCTCTCTCTCTCTCTCTCTCTCGCTGCATGTTCAGGACACCAGTTCGCTGGAGTCCTGCAGCTTCGCCGTCTACTACCTGCCCGCCGCGGCCCCTCTGGCGTCTACCGGTTGGATCTTCCTGCAGACCGCAGTCAGCGGTACTTGCATACATTGAGAGAACAATTTTTTGTGTCGCTTTTATTGAGAGAACAATTTTACAATTGGACTCAGGGAATGTCCACGTGAAAAGTATAGCTAGTAAGTTATACCTTTATCAAAGATGGAAACCTAGTTATTCAGTTGAGCGTATTAAGGAAGATATTAATATTTAGTATTCAGTGTACATACATACATAGCGCCCACCTCTCTGTTTGCCACTCTCTCTGAACATCCTTTTACAGGAACACTATCCACAGCATATGAAGACACGATACAGAAAGACAGAGAAGGGAATTAGTTATATGTGAT
>WBZZ01005539.1:82500-108889 GCA_019918135.1 Paulinella micropora
AGACTGCCAAGGCGGGCGCGGTGGCCTCCACCAGCACCAGCTCCACCACCACCACCACCACCAAAGCGCCCACTACTACCGCCAGCACCGCCACCACTACTACCACCACTACTACCACCAGCACCACCACTACTACCTCCAGCACCACCAGCCCCACCACTACTACCACCAGTACGTATGTATGTGTGTATGTATGTATGGATGGATGGATGGATGCATGTATGTATGTATGTATGTATGTATTTATGTATGTGTGTATGTATGTATGTATGTATGTTATGTATGTATGCGTGTTTGCAGCCAGCATGGTCACGCAGCTCCCCAGATTCAGTCAAGCAATGTAAGACACACACCACTCTCTCTCTCTCTCTCTCTCCATCCTCTTGCCTAAGTATTACCTCTCTCTCTCCGTACCCTTGCCTCACTATAATTTTTCTGTCCCTCACTATTACCTTTCTGTCCCTCGCTATTACCTTTCTGTCCCTCCTATCGCCTCACTATTACCTTTCTGTCCCTCCTATCGCTTCACTTTTACCTTTCTGTCCCTCACCGTTACCTTTCTGTCCCTCCTATTACCTTACTGTTACCTTTTTGTTCCACCTTTTGCCTCTGTTACCTTTCTGTCCCTCTTATTCCATCACTGTTACCTGTTTGTCCGTCCTATTCCCTCACTATTACCTTTCTGCTCCCCCTATTCCCTAACCATTTACTTTCGGTTCCTCTCTTTTCCTCACTATTACCTTTCGGTTCCTCCTATTCCCTCACGATTACCTTTCTGTCCCACTTCTTTCCTCCCTATTACCTATCTATCTATCTATCTATCTGTCTGTCTGTCTGTCTATCTATATCCTACGGCGGACAAGTGGCGCATCCCTCAGGAAGGAGAGCTGCCTACCTACCTACCTACCTATCTATCTATCTATCTATCTATCTATCTGTCTGTCTGTCTGTCTGTCTATATCCTATGGCGGACAGGTGGCGCATCCCTCAGGAAGGAGAGCTGCCTACCTACCTACCTATCTATCTATCTATCTATCTGTCTATCTGTCTGTCTGTCTGTCTATATCCTATGGCGAACAGGTGGTGCATCCCTCAGGAAGGAGAGCTGCCTATCTATCTATCTATCTATCTGTCTATCTATCTGTCTATATCCTATGGCGGACAGGTGGCGCATCCCTCAGGAAGGAGAGCTGCCTACCTATCTACCTATCTATCTATCTATCTATCTACCTACCTACCTACCTATCTATCTATCTATCTATCTGTCTGTCTATCAATCTGTCTATATCCTATGTCGGACAGGTGGCGCATCCCTCAAGAAGGAGAGATACCTGGCATGGAGGGCGTCAAGGCAGTGGAGAAATCCGTGGAAGGCGTCTTTGCCAGAGTAAACATAGAGAAAGAAAGAAAGAAAGGGAAGGAAGGAAGAAAGAAAGAGAGGGAAGGAAGGAAGGAAGTAAGAGAAAGACAAATAATTAAGTAAGGAAGGAATCAACGATGAAAGAAAGAAGAGGAAAGAAAAAGAAAGCAATCAAAAGAAAAGAAGAAAAAAAAGAAGAAAAAAAAGGCAAGGAAGACAAAGAAGGTAAAGAAAGTGAAAAGTAAACCAGCATGTTTCATTTGTGTTTATTATATTTTATTATTCGTTATCATGTTTTATTGTTTTTTATCATGTTGCTGTCAGCACAAACCAAAGAAAGAGAGAGAGAGAGAGAGGAGGAGGAGGGAGAGACGAGGCGACTGCATACTCACATGTACGAGAACAACCAAGAAAAAACACTAACTTGCTGTGTACTTGTGCAGGCAATCACGACCTACATCTACTCCAGAGTGCTGACTGATGAAGCTACGGTTAGAACACAAACCTTTCTTTCTTTTTTTCTCTTTTTTCTTTCTTTCTTTCTTCCTTCCTGTCTTCCTTTCTTTCTCGTTGCTCTTGATACATCTACTCCAGAGTGCTGAGTGATGAAGCTACAGTTTGACCGCAAACTTCACTCAACTCTCCTCTCTTTCTTTTTTTTTTTCTTTCTCTCTTTCTTCCTTCCTTCCTTCCTTTCTTTCTCTCTCTTTCTCTCTCTCTCTCTCTCTCTCTCTTTCTTTTCATGACATCTATGCCAGAATCCTGACTCCACAAGCCACGGTGTGATCACAACTCACTCAACTCTCCTCTCTTTCTCTCCCTCTCTCTCTCTCTCTCTCTCTCTCTCTCTCTCTCTCTCGTCCTCTCTATCTGTGTCTTGCAAGCAGGCCACCTCAGCCATAGTGCGTGTGTATGTATGCATGTATGTATGTATGTATATATGTATGTATGTATGTATGTATGTATGTGTATGTGTGTGTTTGTGGTGTGGTGTGTAGCGCGAACTCACTCCTGAGGAGAGAATCCACTGCCTGGCCCTCATGGTCGTCTCTCCCTCTCTCTCTCATAGCTTTGACAATCACTCATTCTACACTGACCAACACCCCCCCCCCCCCCCCCCCCCCCCCCCCCCCCACCCGACAGCAAAGAAATCTTCAAAAATATCTGACAATGCGGACTCCTTCGATGAATTCACGTACATGAACGGTCAACAATCTTGCTGATTTCAAACATTTTCCCACAATCTTCCTTTATGATTATTATTATTATTATTATTATTATTATTATTATTATTATTATTATTATTATTGTTTTGGACACCGTGATAGCCCAGTGGTCAAGTTCTACCATCTGGGCCCTGTCGCCAGTTCGATTCCCGTCGGTGCCACCAGTATTTTCATTGAACATACCGGTCTATTTCTGGACCAGTATTTTCATTGAACATACCGGCCCGTCTGGAAGTGTTGGAACTGCCCTTGCGGGGGTGTCATTAGAGCTTATCGTCAATTCTTCGTACTCCCCTCACGGGTGAGACGATGGAGGCGCATGTGCAGAAATGCATCAGCCATTGACAGAGAAGCACTATTATTATTATTATTATTATTATTTCTATTACTATTATTATTATTATTATTAGTAGTAGTATTAGTATTTTCATTGAACATACCGGTCCGTCTGGAAGTGTTGGAACTGCCCTTGCGGGGGTTTCATTAGAGCCTATCCTCAATTCTTCGTACTCCCCTCACGGGTGAGACGATGGAGGCGCATGTGCAGATTTGCATCAGCCATTGACAGAGAAGCACTATTATTATTATTATTATTATTATTATTATTATTACATGTGCGTTTATAGGAATGCCAGCTTCTGCCGGAGTGCTTGTTACTCACTGACGAGGTCAGCCTTGATAGATAGATAGATGGATAGATAGATAGATAGATAGATAGATAGATAGATAGATAGATAGATAGATAGATGGATAGATAGGTGGATAGATAGGTAGATAGATAGATAGATAGATAGATAGATAGATAGATAGATAGAGTGCCAGCTCTTGCTGGAGTGCATGCCACTCACTGAAGAGGTCAGTGTGTATGTATGTATGCATGTACGTATGTATGAATGTAAGAAAAAGCATCGTTCTCGTCCCGTATTATAAACTTGTGATGCATAGGTCTGCATGTATATGTCATGTATGTAGCAGCATGCCACTTGGTAGATGACTGAGCACGCTTTATCACTCACTCACTCACTACGTATTGTGTACATGTGATATGTGTCTGCGTGTATGTATGCATGCATATGTAACCTCTATCTATCTATCTATCTATCTACCTACCTACCTACCTACCTACCTACCTATCTATCTATCTATCTATCTGTTATGTGCATAGGAACGTGCTACTTGGCAAATGACTGACCACGGGTTCGATGAGTACCTTTGCCCCATCTGCGACTCGGTAGATAGATAGATAGATAGATAGATAGATAGATAGATAGATAGATAGATAGATAGAATGATTGATTGATACATACATACATACATGCATATACATTTAGATCACTGAGATTAACCGCTACCCCAACGTGCGCGCTATCGTAGCTGGCGGCAAGGTAACCATCGCACTTGATCTGACTTTTCTTACTCAACATTTGAGATTTATGATAAGCCTGAGAATGTGGTTTGTAAGCTCTTGCTACGCTATTTCAAAGAATGCCTTCAGAAGATTGTCGTAGCTATTATTTATTGACAAAGGAAAATAAACATCATAGTTGACTGATTTTGCCACTTGCTACATGACATAGATATAAATACGCGTTCATACATTCATACATGCATACACACATGCATACATACATACATACGTTACATTACACACGCAATCCCAACGTGCGCGCTATCGTAGCTGGCAACAAGGTAACAATCATACATGCATACATACATACATACATACATGCATAGGTCGTTCAATGGTTGGTGGCGGTGTCCAACACTACTACTACTGCTTCTCCCGTTTAAAGTTTTTAAGCTGTGCACGGGCGTGGACTCTGTGCTACTCGTAACCGACCAATGTTCCATTGTTTGCATCTCGAACAAGAATTAAGTTTTTCTGTCGTGAGGCGATTATGACGCACTAGCGCACAGCAGCAGCAGAAACAACAGTGACAACAACAACAACAATAACAATAACAACAACAACAACAACGATAACAACAAAATTTCACCATCCTGATAATCACATCCAGAACGTAAAATCTTGTACGTTTGGCCTCTTGAACAAGATTAGTTGCTATCTCGAAGCAATTATGCACTAGTGCGCGAGAGCAAAGTTTCGAGTCCACAGTCCTTACAGTGATATATTTGCATTATTTATCGTTCAAATAAGTTCAGGAGATAATCTAACAACTACATTTAAGTGGCAAAGCCATCTATATTGGAGCTTAGCTTGCTCAGTCAATATTTGAGGTACGACAATGCAAATACCACCATTCGAAAGCTCGTGTCCTGAGCTGTCAAATGCTGGCTTCAATTTTGCAATAGCATCAGTATTGACGGAGAAGGTTGAGTTCAAAGTTTGGCGATTTTCCCACTTGACTGCCGTGAATAATCATTCATCAAGCTTTTAACAAGCAGGGCGAGCTCAGTGACATATTGAACGGTACCAGTTTCAATGAACAATTACTCCAAACGCTTCGCTCTCAGCCAAACCTTGCGACTGTAAGTCTTGACTAAGCCACTGCGAGGAAATTACCAACCCGGCGGCAATCAATTCAATGCACCGTGACACGGCTGTCAATTGACCTCAAAATACTTCCGAGGTCAGGGAAGGTACCCTTATCCTGTCTTGGAACACATTTGTGTCTCTGAATCACATTTGTGTCCCAGGCTTTTAATATCGATAAAATTATTATTTCTGAAAGGAAAATAATATACCACGCTGTATTTCAATCATTCAAGAGATACTGAAGAGATCTGTGAAGATCCTGACGTAATATCTCACCGGGAAGTGACTTAAATGTTTGAGTGAAAATAGGTCACCAACCAATTTTTCCCACTGTAATGCCCCCAACGATAGCTCGTAAAAAGTCGGTAATACAACCAAACACATTCCTCAAGAATGAGAATGATGTCTCGTTGTATTAGCTCAGTGAAGCCAAAAAGGAAAACGGCAACAGACCAGGAATAAAATGGCATCAGGTCTAATCCGGACAAATAATACTGAAAAACAAGCTGGTGCACCTGTCACCAGGAAAAGGTACTTTTTACCTGCTATCCGGGGGGTGATGCCTACAGTACCCCCTCCCGATTTTATGACGGAAATAGCATTTTCGTCATACACCTTCTGATTTCTTTCTGCAAATAGTATGCGCTATGGAGTCATGCCACATAGCGCATCGACCCACGGATAGACGCTAAAAGACGATAAATATATCCTCATACGGCACGTCAAAGCGGATTCTCTAGCCTTTCTTGTAAATTTTAAACTCCTTCCCCTCAATTTCTTTTTTTTTCTTTTTTTTTTTTCTGCAGTATGTCAAGAACAAACGTACTATTAATAAAAAAATACAAGCAACGTGGTGCTGTAGTACGATTCCCCTTTGATCTCCTTCTTCTTCTTATCATTATCATTATTATTATTATTATTCACAGGGAGATCGTAAGTACATTGTCTTTTTTAATGACATACCCTTGTATAAGGCGGATATCCTATGATATAGTATTAGGGGGCCAGTCCTAATAGCTATATCCGAAGTCGAGGTGTATGTACCCGACCCTGCGATATACCGACACAAGTAGAGATTGACCGTGCTCAGGTACGACAGTATATAATCTATCGTAAAAAATAATTTAATGAAAGTTTCAGAGAACATTTCATTTTCGAGAACATCATCCCAGGACTTGGAAAGGGTCATACCCGGGAACACCATCGCTCAATACACTAGCGATCCCCGTATACGGTGTAGTATCATCGTCGATCGACCTTTCGCACTCGTATGTTGCGATCGAATGCCAAGTTATATCACTGAGTCTTTTTAATATTCATATTGATAACTGATGATGCATGATCAAATCATGATACGCCGTGGGCAATCAATCAGTTTATTTGAGACGCATAAAGAAAAATAGTTTCTTTGTCACTGCCTTCGTCGTCTGGCGCGGATTTCTTTGCCTGGTGGAGGACCACCAACAAAAGTCAGATCGAACTTTGACTGTTCGAGAATGTCCCAGATCTTATTAGGGATTCCGCCCAACGATAATTCAAAAGGGACATCAAGCACTCCTCTTGGCAGTGTCTGAATGGTCCACGCAGTGTAATCCTTGTCTCTGGGAGTAATTGTATCATCCCATGTCTCGAGACTTTTTGCGTCTTTATATACTGGCAGATAATGTCTTGCCTTTGGAACCTCAACCGGGTCCATACTTCTCCAGAACTGGAGTATCGGTTGTACTATCTTTGCGGCTGATGATATTTTGAGTGTCCGTGTGACACGCATCTGTCGTGGGACCGCCACGACCCGCATCAAGTATAAGTCTGAGAGAGTGTCATCAGCGACATGTTGTTCCGCTGGTCTCATCAGATAGAAAACATTTTTCACCCATGCGATGGTTGCTATCGCATCGCCTTCCTTCCATCGCTCATGGACAATCTCAACGTTGCCCGCGTTTGGGTCAGTGTCCGTCCCCTCCTCATCCTGGTGGACGTCCTTTGATCTCATCGACCTCATCGCCTTCCTCGGTTGGTCGTTGATAAGATCATTCCGCGCTCTCCTTAGCTGTGCCTCTGTGATCTTCTCCTTCTTTCCGCTATGCTCTCGCGGAGACTTGGACTGAGTCCCCACCGCGCTTATGCGGTCAGTCTTCTCCTTGCTGTCCACCTCACTCTCCTCCTTCTCAGCTATCGGTGCCCGATAAGCATCGTCTTGGTCTATGCCAGCCTCCTTGTGGATGGGCGGCACCTCTTTGAAATCATCCTTCATCCGTTTTAACGCCTCCTCAACGGATTCATCTTCCAGTAAGAAGGGATCATACTTAATCAGCCTTCTCACAATTTGCACCTTCCCTCTACCCCTGATCTTGTAATTCAGAGGTCCCGTCTGTTCCATAATCTGATAAGGTCCTTTCCAGTGAGTGAACAGCTTAGAGCTGACTCCCTTCGGGACTTGAGGATGGTACAATAGTACAATATCCCCGACCTGGAACTTGAGCTGACTCCCTTCGGGACTTGAGGATGGTACAATAGTACAATATCCCCGACCTGGAACTTGATCTGATCCAAGTGCGCTTGTCGCACCCCTTCAGCATCAGTCTTTCGGCGCTCCGCCTCTCTATGCGCCCTGACTATTTGTTCCGCCTCCATCTTCACTCTAAGTCTCATCCCAAACAACTCATCCGCATCCGCCCAAGTGTCTTTTGGGTGAAGGAGCGAAGTCGGGATATCAGGCTCACGCCCATATATTAACTGATATGGCGAGATTGAGCTCTTCGAGCCTCCTAACGCCGTAGAGGGTAGACAGTTCATTGCAAACGCAAATGATGGTGCTGCCTCGACCCATGCTCTTTGATTCTCCTTCTTCGTGCAATACATCTTTAGCGAGGCTTTGAGGGGTCTGTGTACCCGCTCGATTTTCCCATTTGCTCGCGGGTTATAGGCAGTAACATATTGCCATTTCATCCCGTAATACTTAGATAGTTTGTCGATGACCTCGTTATTAAAGTCCGAGCCTCGATCAGAACATATCTTTCTTGGTACTCCGATCTGTGAGATGATCCTATCGATCAGCGCCTCGGCCGTCGTCTTGCAGGTAACGTCTTTGACAGGGATGATCCACACATAGTTGATGGCTCTGTCAATAGCCGTGAGGAGGTATTTGTAACCATCCTTCGATTCTGGGAAAGGTCCCACATGATCAATGTGTATAAACTCAAACATCCCCGCATGAAGAGGAAATTCGCCGATCAGGCCGAAATTTGCCTTCAGTGGTGTTTTGTTTATCTTGCACGGGATGCATGCATCCACCGCCTGATCTATCTCCTCCTTCATCTTCTTCCACCAGAATCGCCTCGCTACGAACATATGAGTTCGTTGTCGACCCGGATGCGCCAAAAGTGGGCAATTGTGGGCTGCGACAAATATAAATCGTCTCAGACTCTCCGGTACCCAAAGGGTCCATTTGTCCGGCTGTGACGCATAGCGACCGTGAAGGCCCTTTTACCACAGTAGACCATCTCTCCATCCCATCTCCTTCATCTGATCTTTGATCGCTTTCGTCATCCGTAGCTCATCCGGGTTCTGATATAACTGTATCAGTTCTTTAAACTCCGGATCTTGAGCCTGTTGTTGCCTCCATGCGGTAGGCGAGGCTATATGGATAGTACCATCTTCTAGCCGTACCCCGATTCTTTCCGGGTCATCGTCTAGGTCACTTCTCCGCTCTTGAGGAGGCTCCGCATAAACTTCCTGCGTCTCCTCTTCCTCTCTTATGTTCGCCTTCGCATTCTCATATACCTCATAGGACCACTCAGCGTCCTCCTGGGTATGTAGCTCACAACATATCCCGTGATCCGGGCCTTGTGGACTGTACCGTAGACCTGTGCGGTCATATCGGACTCCACTCGCCATCTCCATCGCCTCAATGTGGCTGACCTCATACACCTTGTCAGTGGACAAGTCTTCCATCTCCACCGTGGACACCAACGCCGATACTTCTGAGTTAAACTCTAGCCTAGAGAGGCTATCAGCGACCACATTTCGCTTTCCCGGTAGATGGACCATTGTAAAATCGAAACAAGACAAGAACGCTTGCCACCGCGCCAGCCGTCCCGTCTGTTCATGATTCATCAACCATAACAGGTTATGATGATCAGTTCTGACAGTAAATTGAGGTCCTCCCCACAAATACTCTCTGAGCCTCTTGAGGGCCCATACTACCGCCAACGCCTCATTTTGCCTTGTGCAATAGTTTCTCTCCGCCGCACACAACTTCCTACTAATAAACATGATTGGGCGTAATTTCTTCTCCTCATCCTCTTGTTGTAATACAGCCCCAATCGCAAACTTAGATGCGTCTGTATCGACTACGAATTGTTTCGTAAAGTCGGGCATCGTTAACACCAGTCCTCCGTCTTTCGGGTCTTTGTAAATGAGATCTTTGAGCGCATGAAACGCTTGCAAAGCCTCTTCGTCCCACTTCTCAAAGTCTCCAAAATCTATCATTTTCTCCACTTTAGCCCGTGTTGCACCCCAATCGGGTATAAACTGGCTATAGTATTGCGCCATCGCAAGGAATGAGTGCAATTCAGTGCGGTTCTTCGGTATCGGTCGATTCATAATCTCCTCCCTCTTCTCTTTGGATATCGAGACTCGATTATGGGAGATCTCGTACCCTAAGTATGTCACACTCGTCTTGGCAAGTTGACACTTCTTTAGATTGCACTTCAGGCCAAAAGCTCCGATGCGCCTGAATATATCGGACAAATGATCGATCTGCTCCTCCATTGTGTTAGAGTATACGATAATGTCATCGATATAGCAAAATGCATATTCTCCCGCCTTCTGTCCCCGCCTTCTCATAAAGCCACCGTCAGACAAATCATCGTACTGACTGCTCAACATCTTCTGCATCGCCTTCTGGAAAAGTCCTGGGGCTTGCTTGAGGCCCATCGGAAGCACTTTCCATTGGTATATTTCCATACCCACCACAAACGCCGTCAGCCATCTGGACTTTTCCTCCAGTGGTATCTGCCAGAAGCCATTCTTAAGGTCAATGACCGAATAGAATTTTGCATTCCGCAGTACTCTCCTTCCTTCTTCTAATGTCGGGAGAAGATTTCTCTCTTCCTCCAGCACCTTGTTAACACGAGCATAGTTAACTGTCAGGCGCCATTCTCCTCCTGGCTTCGGCACTATTCTCGGTTGTGAGACTATTGAGGATGTTGATCTCTCAATAAAGTCCTCATTGAGCAGCTGTCTTGCTAGCTCCTCCGCTATCTTCGCCTCATGTATACTCAAATTCGCCCTTCGTGGTGCCGGTGACGGCTCCGCACCCGGTATTTTGTAAATAACCGCAGTGAAATCTTCAGGCTTGACACCACCTGCATGTGGAGGGTCAAAAATTTCCTTGTTCGCCTCTAATTTGGCCTTTAAAAGCTCCTTCTCCTTCTCCGTGCCTACTCCTTCTTCCAATATTTTCCGCGCCGCCTCTTGAAAATCTTCATCAGACATCTGCTTATGCTGCTTGAGGGGTTCTCTGTCCTCCTCCAAGCCTAAGTCCTCTTCCGAGACATCATCTAGGCCCGTCTTTTCATACGTGACCGTGTCCGGCTCATCATCTTTACCGAGCTCCACCAGCATGTCAATGAGTCTCGCGTATTGCAAAGGAGCTTTACGGGTGTAAAAACCATCAAAGCATGTGAATGCTTGCGGTATCAATTTCAACTTGTCGAGGTCTCTGAGCTTCCGCTTGTATGCACTGCTCTGCTCACGAGTTCCCATACGACAAGCCACCACTAGCTGTTGCTTGCGAGAGGGTACCGGTATAGGATGATCAATAAGCCGGTCCCTTATTTCCTGCGCCCATATCGCCTTCTCATTATATGGCAGGATAATAGTATACGGCTTATTATTTTCGAATAAAGTCCGTAAGCATTTCTTCACTTCAGACAGTGAACGCGGCCACGTGGGCTCGTCACCCCAGAAATCAGTAATAAAACTTTTAATAGTTTCTGGTGGAGTATCCGGGATTCGCCCCGTTCTCCTTGGTACAAACTCCTCCCTTTTTTCTTCTCCTACTTTCGCATGGAAACAGTATCCGTTAGTAATATGGACATCTGTTCCTACTCCTTCCGCGAATCTCGCCAACGACGGGCTTCTTTGTGCGACACATATAATCTCCTCCTTTCGCTTCTCGATTAAGTCATCAATAGACTTTTTGTCCCAATGGGATGTCGGAACTGTGACAGTGCACACTTGGGATTCCCAATTGTCGGTCCAGGACAGTTCATCCGGTCTTACGACATGGGGGTGAACGTACACCTCAAGTGCCTCATGTGCGATGGCCATCTTTTTGTGATCCGTCGCTAGACTCAGCTCATAAGCCTCATAAGAGTCAGTAGCGTTGAAGGGATCAATATCGTTCTCTTCTCCTCTTTTTACTCCATATATCACTCGCCGTGCGGCGCAATCAATCACAGCCCCCATCGTAGCCAATTGGTCATACGATAGTAATATTGACCCGTGGTAACCGGGGACGACATAGAGGTCCATACGGTATACTCGTGCGGATTTCAATTTAAAGGTCAGTGTGATGATTCCCGTGATATCCGTCCGGCTGCTCACTCCTTTGAGAGTGCCCGTTGACTTTTTCATATTTCCGTCCACCCAGTCCCGGTATCGATTAAAAAACTTCCTGCCGACAATATTAATATTCGCCATCGTATCATTACCAACTTTTAATATTGTCTTCAATGTTTCACAATAAAGTTCCGTATAACACAGAGCATCGGGCCTGTGTATATTGGCTGCGAGAACAAGAACTTTACGTTCCAAATTTTGGAGTCTTGTCTCTAAGTTTTTCAACTCCTCCTTCTTCTCCTCCTGCTTCACCTCATTAACATTTTTATTATTCTGCGGTACTGGTGCGTTTACTATTTGAGCGACATTGTCTTGTGGTACTTGAGTACACACATTGTCTTTTTGCTCGCCACCCGCCGCGACCGTAGACATTGAGTCTGTTCGTGGTTGTTTGCTTGGCCGAGGCGATACGTCTGCCATTGGCCTCCTCGCCTCCATCGCAAGTCTCGCCTTCCTATTTGCATCAGTTATCATTGGTAACCGTGCTGTATGAACGGGTATGAGACTACCTTGGGGCTGCAGTCTCTGTGTACCCACATCTTTGTTTTCACATAGAGGAAGCGTTGGCCCAGTCTGCACAACAGCATTAGAAAGCACTGTGACTTTAGGGTTAAACTTCACAGTCTTCTCCTTCCTCTCTTCTTCCCCCTCCAGTCATTCCACCACCTCGAAACGATTACCTTGAGTAGTGTCCGGGTAGGATGACGTATCGGTCTCCGAGGCAGTGTTGCAGGCCTGAGCTCGACCGAAATTTGGGTTGGAGCTTGCCCACGAGCCTCCTCCTCCTCTGGGTGGGGGGCATCACACATATTGGCATACCAACCTTCGTTCACAGCGGCAATCTGAAGCATATTGAAAAGGCCCGGTTCCTTGCCCTCCGTCCTGCTCAGAAAATTTGCCCTTGCTGTTGGGTTCTGCCTATCATGATTGAAAGAGCAGTCTCTGTTCTCCATCTGTGCCTTACACTGCAAGCCCGCGAACCACCTCCAACATGCGGTCTTCAGGTCTGGCTCTCTCTGTCTCTTCCAACCGGCAACTCTGTTTGTGTACGTGGCTTGTGCGCCAACAGGTACACCGCCTGCCTGTGCCGTATGTGCCTCCGTGAGCGAGTCCATGTTTGAGCATGCACTCATCACTTCTTGAAACAGTGCTGACGGAGCAACGCTTTGAACCGTATTTTCGAACACGTGTGTCTCGAGGAAGTTCTTGGACTTCACTGAGCTAAACGTCGAGCATTGTTGTATGAGCTGAGTAAGCTTACTCGGGTTAACTGTGTGTAACGCCGAAAAGAAATAGAGGATGATCGACTTGCGGCCATAGAATAGCCCATAGGAGGAAACTACCTCCGTAAGGGTCGCCGCCAAGCCAACAGCACTCCTCGAACTCATCGCCACTGTCTCAAAGATTTCAAATCCTATGAGAGTACCAGTGCAGAGATGCTGGTATCCATGAGATTGAAAATATGAAATGAGTGTGGCCACCGCCAGTTCACACTGAACGTCTAGGCCTGTTGCATTGTTTCTCTTAATCTCCTCCTTCTTTCTCAAAAACTTGTACTGTGTCAGATCAAATCCCTCCGAGACTAGAGATTGGTCAAAAACAGTAACAAGGGCCTCGTATTCCTGCGTTTCGTCGCAAGGAAAAGCCTTCATGCAGGCATTGATCTCTTTGAGCTTGCTCAAAAGCGAAGCATCAGAGTCTTTGTCTGAGCTCGTCTTGGCATATAGCACGAGACTTGCCACTCCTCCTTTCTTCCCCTTGAAGGCATTTATGATGTTCTGTCTGTCCTTCTTCTCCGTGTTTATGACCACCACCGTAGTTGAGCCCGAGGGTGCAGGGGCTGGTGGGGCAGGAGCTGGTGGTGTCAAATATGTCGGAGGGTGTGTCTTTGCACCACTCACTTTTGCTTTCATTCTTTCCAGTCTCATCGTCTTCTCGAACTCCTCATTCTCTTTCGCCTTCTTCTTCTCAGATATCACCAGCTTTTGAGCATGAGTGATAAAGGCCACCAATTCAGAAGCAGATCTGAGAAAATTATATTTCTCCACATATTGGTCAACACCTGCTTTGTTGGCGACCGGTGGTGCGTTACTAAGTGATTTAAGGACAGAGTGATCCTTGGTAGGAATCCATCTCTTCCATGCCTCCTTGTGCAGTAACGCACCCATCAACAGTCTGATCTTGGTCAGAACTCTGTCGGTCTTCTCTAACTCATCAATCACAGGATGAGTTTCTCCTGCTGCCTTAATGCTTTTTTCCATCTCTGCCTTCCCCTCCTCCAAGGCCTTTATTTCCATTGTAAAAAAATGAAATATACCACTCGAGTTTTTCGAACCCAGATTGGTCTTCATTTTTGTTACATCGACTGCCTCCTGACCAGTCGCGAGGAATCTGGCCGTTGCTCTTGGGTTTGTGTACTGGAGGTAACCCTCACATCGTGGGCCGTATGTACGTTCCCAAATCAGGGTTTGAGTGTACACCCCAAAGATAGCATCGAGTAATTTTTCAAGGTGGGTGTGTGTGTACCCAAACTTGATATGCTGTATCTTCTTTCTCTCTTCTGGATCAGAGACCAGTTTGCCGAGGAGCTGTGCTGTGTTTGATAATAGGATATAGACATCCTTTTTAGCACGACTTTTCTCTCTTCTTTGATCCTGAGGGATCCACACATAGGTATCCTTCTCTACCCCCATCTTGTTATCAAACTCTTTTTTAGTGAGGTCATAGTGGTCTTGCACCCACTGTTGTTCCTCCACTGTGATCTCCTCTCCATCACTATGAATCAAGTCGATCATTTTTCGTCCTCCTCCTCCCGTGTAGGCAGGTGGTAAGGGATTACCATATGCTCCTCCTCCTCCCGTCTCTTCTTGTTCAAATCCTCCTTCATCTTCGTCTCCTCCATATCTTCCTTCATCATCCCAGCCCTCTTCTACTCCTCCTCCTACTCCTTCATCTCCTCCTCCTTCATTCAATCCTCCTCCTCCTCCTTCATTCAATCCTCTTCCTCCTCCTCCTCCTCCTGCTTCTTCTTCTTCTCTTCTTTGATCTGCCTCCGAGAATTCACTCACTTCGGCGGTCTCTGTCGACATGATGTCGTAGTAGTGATCAACAGGAGGACAGTGTCAGCTCCTATGTTTGGTTTTTGTTCGTTTGTGTTCTGTTCCTCCTTCAGTCGATTGACTAGTGAAGAGAGAAACTAATAGAGAGGGTAGGATAAGATTCCCTGTCCTCTATGAAACACTGTTTGTATGTTTGTTTTTGTTTGAGAAAAATAGTCTTTGAGACTTTCTCCGATTTCTTGTTCTCCTTACTCAGATTACTTTCTCCTCCTTCTTTTCTATATTGTATCTAGTATGAGGCACTTGGACCTACACACAGATAGTAATAGAGAAGCTAGAAAAGCTCTCCTTGAGAAGTCGACAGTCGGTCGGATAGGTTCTCAGACCTACCTTTAGAAAACGATCAGAGATTTGCAAAAATACTCTGACGTATGTGTGAGATAATGCAGATAAATGCACAAACTAGAAGGGTAGAGTGTTGTGCTCCTGTCCCTATGCTTGTTTGTGTTTTGTGTGTGTTCCTTCACTCTTCTGTCCACCTCCTTCTTCTTGGTCTCTGTGTGAGAACAGCAAGAACGACAGAGAGTTTGTATCTGATGTCTCCTTGTGAGCACACAGATACTGATTGGGCTAGAGGGTACGAGACACCTGCTTGAGACCAATCAAATTATTTGTTTTGTGAAAGAGTTATGAGGGAGCTGTGTTGGAGTATTTGTTTTCGTCTGACGTCCCCGTGTGAGACACAGTGAAAATTCACTCTGTTGCCTGTGTGGCAAAGCAGAAAGAAATCACCCTAGTGATGTGGACTCCAAATGTAATGCCCCCAACGATAGCTCGAAAAAAGTCGGTAATACAACCAAACACAGTCCTCAAGAATGAGAATGATGTCTCGTTATATTAGCTCAGTGAAGCCAAAAAGGAAAACGGCAACAGACCAGGAATAAAATGGCATCAGGTCCAATCCGGACAAATAATACTGAAAAACAAGCTGGTGCACCTGTCACCAGGAAAAGGTATTTTTTACCGGCTATCCGGGGGTGATGCCTACACCACTTTTGGATCACTTTTTTGTGGCATTTGGCCCTTTTTTTTTCCGAGCATCATAATGTCTGCACACCCTTTGCTTCTCAAGACCCGTGTGCGTGTTCCAGTCAGGGAATTTGGGCCTGACTACGCCAAACAGAAGTGGCCAGATGACTGGAAGGAAAAGCACATATGTGGAACTGTGCACAGAGTTTTCGGTCGTACAAAAGATAAGTTTTGTGTCGATTGGGACGATGAAGATGAGGAAGATTCGCCGATGATTTCCTCTGAAATTATCAAGTACCAAGTCCAGGGGGCTGCGGATTCGAAGCAGGCATCATCTGGGGATGACAAAGTGGCAGAGCAACCACTGGCACCCCAGCTATCTGATGAGTTATCCCTTTTCTTGGCTCAGTCGGTTTTTGTCTGACATGGTTTCGGTTTTGGCCTTGTGTGTAGGATGGAGGGCTTGATACCAAGCGACCCTGAAGACATCGATTACGAGTACCCTCTGCTTCTTGTTCCATGTTTTTGTTTTATGTTTCCAATGTTGTTTTTGCTAATCCAAGTTTGGTGATGTGTGTTGTTCTTTTTTTGGTGTCTGTGCACATTACCATGCTTGGCTTAGTGATGGATTGCTTATCTGTGTCCTTTGCAGCCCAAACAATGACCAGTCACTAACAGAGAGTGATCAGGAAGGAGGAGAAGAATTAAATCCTGCAGGTGAACAAAAATTCGAGATCGGAGCAGACGCAGGTTTTATCAGTGACGACGATGTATTGGGCGACACGTCATCAGATGAAGAAGAGGAAGGGGAGCTGAACCCCCGCGATATGGAACTCGACTGCTTGCCTGCTAGTGAGTTTAAGGACGAAAAGGAATGGAAAGAGGGCATGGCACCTCCTCGTGCGATACCTGCTTTCGAAGGGGGGTCAGGCCCACAAATTTCAGTCCGTACGCCCTCTAGCCTAACCATGTTAGATATTTTTTTTTTGCTCCTTCCAACAGACTTTTGGCAGACTGTAGTCCAAAATACAAACAAATACGCAGCTTATAAGCGCCAGCACAATGTGCCAGAGCGTTCACGGCCTTGGCAGCCAGTCTTGCTTTCCGACATACTTGTGTTTGTGACCATACTTTTGTATATGGGAGTGATGGGGTTGTCTGCAGAGGTTGATTATTGGGCAGGCATTCATTCAAACATCTGGCAGTTTCCAGACCTCTCGGGGGTCATGCCCATGAAGAGGTTTCACGATATCAAACGTTATTTCCATATCTCGGACCCCAATGTGGCAGCTCCCCGAGGGGACCCTGCCTATGACAAATTGTCCCAAGTGCGAACGCTTTTGACGCTGATGAACGAGAGCTTCAAAAAGCTCTGGAATCTGGGACAATGGTTCAGCATCGACGAAGGAATGATTCCCTTCAAAGGGAGGAGCCATTTGAGACAGTATTTGCCAGCCAAACCAATCAAGTGGGGATTCAAGCTTTTTGCGCTATGTTGCTCCATTACAGTTACTTTTATACTGTCTTGGTTTATGAAGGAGAGGGCACGGTTGCTGATGAAAGTGGCCACGGTATGACATATTCAGTCATTATGAAGTTGCTGGACATAGCTTGCATAGACAACACTGGACGGATCATGGCTTGTGATCGTTTTTATACAGGTTTACAACTTTTTTTTGACTGTGTCCGTAAGCGGGGAATCCATTGCGTTGGGACAGTATTGAAGACCAGATTGAGGGCAGCCAAGGATTTACTGCAAGGGGTAAGTAACGCAAGTGCTAGAGGGACGATGAAAATGGTCACCTGGTCCATGCATGGTGTGAACTTACATGTAGTAGCATGGAAAGACACTAAAGTAGTTTTGTTTTTGTCTTCTATTTTGGGAGGGGCTACAACCACTGTTTCCAGACGGTTACAGGGTGGTGATGGGGCGACCACCGATGTGCCCTGCTTTAAAATAGCGAAGGTATATACCCAGCAAATGGGGGGAGTTGATCTTGGTGACCAACTCCGCTTGAGGTGGGGAGTAGAGAGGGCTTTGCGTTTCAATAAGCCATGGCTGAAATTATTTTCGGGGCTACTGGACATTGTTGTAACAAATGCATGTCTCATATTCAAGCACTACCACCCGGAGGAATCGCGTAAATCTATGCTGAAACATCTCGTGGAAGAAATGCTAGGCCATGCGGGAGTGTTGGGAGGTTCTAGAGCTCTTGCGCGCGCAGCAAGGCTCAATTGTACTGGTCATCTTCTGTGTATGACATACGAACGCACTGAAGTAAAACGAGGAGAAAAGAGGCAAGGCCCTGTTCGTTGTGTTGCGTGTATGTTGAATGGTGTCAAAAAGCGTACCCGTGCTTACTGCTCTAATTGTCGTTATTTCTTTTGTCGTGTGGGGCCATGTTTTGTATGGCATACACGCAACAAATTTGTAGCACCTCAACGAGCTAAGATGATGACACTTGTATCTTGATTAAAATGAGTTTTGACGTTCTCAGTACACGGTTTTTTTTTAATAATTCGCTTCAATACGATAGAATTTATTAATACAAGCAAATACACCTTCGTTGCGTCACGTTTGTGTTCCAAAATCACGTTTGGAATTAAGAATCACATTTGTGTTTTTAAATCACATTTGTGACCTGACAGGATAAGGGTTAAGAAGTAGGACAGTATAAATGATATGAGAAGCCGGTTTCACGTCTCCCAGGCGTCCCCAGTTGACTAGCTGACCAGCTCCACAAGAACTTTAATAGAATTATCCTCCCTAGCTGACCAGCTCCACAAGAACTTTAATAGAATTATCCTCCCAACAGACAAAAGCCCGCCAAACAAACAAAACAGAAGACGAGAGCTCTAAGCCTTTAAATTTCAGGTGTTCATACAGGTCACATTGGCATTGGTACCACCCATACCAGAAAATACACTCCTTTTTCCGTACTATTAATAACTACTAACTGACAATATCAACTAACGTATTAACCGGTTGTATTAATCCCATCACCTAGCTCACTTCCCAAGCTCCCCCTTGATGGCATTAATACCCACACACACACACCCTTGCACTTAACTTATTCCTTGTGCGTTCCAATGTTCAAGGTTGCGCAATTTTTCCCACTATCTTGAAGTAATTTGGTCCCCGCTGCCGCTTGGTATCGGTATCTCCGTAGTTGTCAGGGGAACTAATCTTCTCCAACATAGTTTTTCCCGCCAATATCATAGCGTTGACGTAGGTGCAGCGCAGCAGATCGATGTGGTCCAACTTCTGACGATCTGCCGGCACATCCTGTATATATTAATAATGGCATTACTCTATGTTCCTGTCTGTCGGTTTACTTTGGCTTGGAGAGTACGGAGTCCCTTCTACGTTAGGTTAGACGTTAGACATTCTACAAGTCGTTAGACAATTATTATATAATTAAATATTTTGTCTCGGTAACATTGAAGTCGCTAATAAAAACACAGTTTACGGGGTAGGAAATTTTCCTCGTTCCTCGGACATTGTTGGTTCTTTTTATGATTTGAGAAAATCTTGTTACAATCCCTGAAGATAGCTCGATAAAAGTCGGTAATACAACCAGACACAAATCCCCCAAAGGAGAATGATGTCTCGTTATATTAGCTCAGTGAAGCCGAAAAAGAAAGCGGCCACAGACCACGGTTAAAATGGCATTAGGTCAAATCCTGCCAAACGATATTGAAATACTGGGAAAAAAACTAGGTGCACCTGACACCCGAAAAACTGTAGTGATGCCTACAGTACCCGTTCCCGTTTTTATGACGGAAATATGCAATTTTTCGTCATATAGCTGCTGATTTCTTTTCTGCACAAACGCTACGGGGTGTTGCAACTAAGTGCATTAACCCACGGATAGACGGTGCAGTGGATAAATAAAACGCATACACCAGACACGCGTCAACTGTAAATCTCTAGCCTCATTTTTTGTAAATAAAAAATAAAAAACTCCTCCTTCCACACTCGTTGTCCCCCCGTAACTTAATCCTGAGGCAGTATGTCAAGAACAAATAGTATTACTATTAAAATAAAAGCAGCATTATAATTTTTTCTCCTTCTCTAAAAACACTTCCGATCAGTAAATACATTGTCGTTTAATAATATACCCTTGTTTTCAATCAGTTACCTTAATATAGTACTAGGGGGCCAGTCCAAATAACTATATCCAAAGCCGGTGTGAGTGAACCCGACCATGCGATAAACCGACACAAGTAGAGACGGACCGTGCTGGTATGACGATATTAAGTATATCCAAAGAAAAAAATATTTAATATGTCTACTATGAGAACATGTATTGAGAACATCACCCTGGATACTTGAAGCAGGGTCGTACCAGGAACACCATCGCTAAACTCACAAGCGATCCCCTTTTACGGTGTCGTATCCATTTGCCGATTGACCTTCGCACTCATATGTTGCGATAAAAATGCCAAGTAACAACAATGGTATAAAAATATTTTAATAAGACATGATCTGACATGGGCACTATGAGATTAATCCACATGCAGCTTTCAATGTCCGACGCGTGATAAAAAAAAAAAAAATGTCACTTACTGCCTTCGTCGCCTTGCGCGAACCCCTTTGCCAGGTGGCGGGCCGCCAAGAAAAGTCAAGTCAAACTTTGACTCCTCAAGAATGTCCCATATTTTGTTAGGGATGGCGCCCAATGATAAGTCAAAAGGAATGTCAAGCACTCCCCTAGGCAGTGACTGAATAGTCCACGCAGTGTGGTCTTTGTCTCGAGGGGTAATAGTATCATCCCAAGTCTCGAGATCTTTCGCGTCTTTGTATACCGGTAAGTATTGTCTAGCTTTTGGATCCTCAACAGGGTCCATGCTTCTCCAGAAATGGAGTACCGGTTGTATCGTTTTTGCTGCTGAGGATCTCTTCGATGTCCGCGCTGCCCGTGTAGTCTGCGGGACCGCCACAGCTCGCATGAGATAAAGATCTGAGAGAGTGTCATCGGCAACATGAGATTCTGCCGGTCTCAACAGATAAAAAGCGTCTCGGACCCACTTGATGGTCGCAATCGCCTCGCCTTCCTTCCATCGCGCATGTCGAATGTCCACATTACCCGCGTTTGGGTTAGTGTCCTTCTCTTCTCCTCCTCCATGGACATCCGTCGCTCGCGTCGATCTCGCCACCTTCCTCGGTTGGTCGAAGATAAGGTCATTTTGCGCTCTCCTCCTCTGCGCCTCCGTGAACAGAATTCTCCTTTGTACCGCCGCGGACTATGAGGGCCTTAGACTGAGTCCCCGCCGCGCTTTTGCGGTTTGAGTCTTCCTTGCTCTCCTTCTCGGTCTCCTCCTTCTCCGAGACAGGTGCCCGATAGGCATTCTCCTCCTCTAAGGTATCCTCCTTACTGATAGGCGGTACCTCTTTGAAATCCTCCTTCATCCGTTTCAACGCCTCCTCAACGGATTCATCCTTGAGTAAGAAGGGGTCATATTTGATCAGCCTTCGAACATTCACAATTTGCACCTTCCCTCTACCCCTGATCTTATAGTTCAGAGGTCCCATCTGCTACATAATCTGGTATGGTCCTTTCCAGTGGGTAAACAGCTTAGAGCTAACCCCCTTGGGTACTTGAGGATGGTACAGGAGTACAATATCCCCAACCCGGAAACGGACTTGATCTAAGTGCGCTCGTCGCACTCCTTGTGCATCAGTCTTTCTGCGCTCCGCCTCCCTATGCGCCGCAACTATTTGCTCCGCCTCCATCTTCGCTCTTAGCCTCATCCCGAACAACTCATCCTCATCTGCCCAAGTGTCCTTTGGATGCAGAAGCGAGGCTGGGATATTAGGCTCTCGGCCGTAAACCAATTGATATGGCGAGACTGAGCTCCTGGCTCCTCCTAATGCCGATGAGGGTAGACAGTTCATTGCAAAGGCAAATGAAGGTGCTGCCTCCACCCAGGCTCTCTGATTCTCCTTCTTCATACAGTACATCTTAAGCGAGGCTTTGAGAGGTCTATGTACCCGCTCGATCTTGCCATTCGCTCTCGGGTTATAGGCAGTAACATATTGCCATTTCATCCCGTAGTACTTAGATAGTCTGTCGATGACTTCATTATTAAAGTCAGAACCTCGATCAGAACATATCTTTCTAGGCACTCCGATCTGCGAGACGATCCTGTCGATCAGAGCCTCCGCAGTTGTCTTGCCTGTAACGTCCTTAACAGGAACAACCCAGACATAATTGGTGGCTCGATCTATCGCAGTAAGAAGGTATTTGTACCCTTCGGCCGAGTCGGGGAAAGGTCCCACATGATCGATGTGTAAGAATTCAAACATCCCGGCGTGTAACGGGAATGTACCGATCAGGCCGAAATTCGCCTTCAACGGTGTCTTTGTGGTTTTGCATGGGATACATGCGTCTACTTCTCTGTCTATCTCCTCCTTCATTCCTTTCCACCAAAATCGCCTCGCTATGAACCAATGAGTTCTTTGTCGACCCGGATGTGCCAGTAAGGGGCAGTTATGGGCTGCAACATATATGAAGCGCCTCAACTTCTCCGGTACCCAGAGAGTCCATTTGTCAGGCTGTGATGCAAATTTGCCATGCTGGCCCTTGTACCACAATAGCCCATCTCTCCACGCCATCTCCTTCATTTGATCTTTGATCTGCGGAGTCTTTTTAAGCTCATTAGGGTTCTTGTATAACGTTATGAGCTCCTTGAACTCCGGATCCGTCGCCTGCTGCTGCCTCCATGCGGTAGGCGAGGCGATATGGATAGTACCGTCCTCCAACCTTACTCCTACCCTCTCCGGGTCTTCATCAAGCTCGCTTCGATTTTCCTGTGGAGGTTCAGTATAGACCTCAGTCGTCTCCTCCTCCTCTTTTATATTCGCCTTCGCATTCTCGTATGCCTCATAAGACCACTCAGCGTCTTCGAGAACATGCGCCTCACAGCATATGCCATGATCCGGGCCTTGAGGACTATATCATAGACCCGTGCGGTCATATCGAACGCCTCTTGCCATCTGCATCGCCTCTATGTGGCTTACCTCGTACACCTTGTCCGTGGACAGATCTATCATTTCCACTGATGATACGAGAGCCGACACCTCCGACTGAAACTCTAGCCTAGAAAGGCTATCAGCGACTACGTTTCGCTTTCCCGGTAAATAGACCATCGTGAAATTGAAACATGACAAGAAAGCTTGCCACCGCGCCAAACGGCCGGTTTGTTCATGATTCATCAACCAAAGAAGGTTGTGATGATCGGTCCTAACCGTGAATAGAGGTCCTCCCCATAGATATTCTCTGAGCCTCTTGAGAGCCCATACTACTGCCAACGCCTCTCTCTGTCGCGTGCAGTAATTTCGCTCCGCCGCACACAGCTTTCTACTAATAAACATGATCGGGCGCAACTTTTTCTCCTCATCTTCCTGTTGCAGCACCGCGCCAATCGCAAACTTAGATGCATCCGTGTTGACTACGAACGGCTTCGTAAAGTCGGGCATCATAAGTACTAATCCGCCGTCCTTGGGATCTTTGTAAATGAGATCTTTGAGCGTATTAAACGCCTGCAAAGCCTCCTCATCCCACTTCTCAAAGTCTCCAAAATCAATCGTCTTCTCCAACTTAGCCCGAGTTGCACCCCAATCGGGTATGAACTGGCTGTAGTACTGTGCCATCGCAAGAAAAGAGTGTAACTCTGTGCGATTCTTTGGCAACTGTCTACTCATGATCTCCTCCCTCTTCTCGCGCGATATCGAGACTCTGTTATGAGAAATCTCGTAACCCAAATACGTCACACTTGTCTTTGCAAGCTGACATTTCTTTAAGTTGCATTTCAGGCCGAAAGCTCCGATGCGCCTGAAGACATCTGACAAGTGATCGATATGCTCTTCCATTGTGTTAGAGTATACGATAATGTCATCGATGTAACAAAATGCATATTCTCCCTCCTTCTGTCCTCTCCTTCTCATAAAACCATCCTCCGACTGGTCGTCATATTGACCACTCAACATCTTCTGCATCGCCTTCTGAAAGAGCCCCGGGGCCTGTTTGAGTCCCATCGGAAGCACCTTCCACTGGTATATTTCCATACCAACCACGAATGCAGTCAGCCATCTGCGACAATTCTTCCCACTAGCAAAAAGGGACGCCGCACGCTCTCTCCGACTCTGCTATCGTGGGAGAGGGAGGGGAAGAAGCAAAATGCCACAAGGCTGTCCGGCCGAACGAATATAGCCACCAGCCTCGAAAAGCTCGGCCGCCACCATGCCACCACGAGCCGTTTGTCACTCTCGGTGTCACGGGGGGGGGGGGGGGGGAGGCACACCTCTGTGCCTAAGGTGGGGGAGGGGGAGAGGCACAAGAGAGGGACCATACCCCCCATCGCCCCAAGGTGGGGGAGGGGGAGGGCATCCCCCATCGCCCCAAGGTGGGGGAGGGGGAGGGCATCCCCCATCACCCAAGGTGGGGAGGGGGCACCTACCCCGCAACCCGTTAAACCTTTCGCTTTTCACCGAATTCTGACAGGGGTGGGTACAACCGGCTGCTAGAGCTCCGGGCGAGTACAGTGGCTTTGTTGGTTCGCTAAGAATGGCTGTAATCGTCCAACAAATGTACGTTTCTTTTTTATTCCACTTTGGGCACTATCTGTAAGATAAGCCCGGGGCGACGCAGGAGTCTGGGCGGGGGGGTGTGCTCCCCCTCCCCGGCTTTGGCCCTCCCCAGCAGCGAGTCTTGGGAGGGGGTGGTGGCGGCTCCCGCCTCTCGCTGCCCCTCCACCAGTTCGCGGCCGCTGCGCTGGACCTGTACTTTGACCCGTCGGAACGTTATGTGATTTCCAACCCAATGCTCGCCATGTGGAAGATTACAGAAAAGGGAGGGCTACAAAAAGGTACTGATAACATTGTGCTCGAAAGTCTGCACGAATATGACCGAAGAAGAAATTACATAGGTACACTAGAAATAAAGTGGCCGGGCCCGGACAGTTGCTACCTGCCCTTGGGTGCAAATCACTGTATTTTCTGCGACCTCTGCTTGGTTTGTCTCTAGCAACTGGGCGCTGAAAAAAAAGGCACTGCACTATATATGTCATGAAAAGGAACACTGCACATGATCGGGGCGTCCACCATTGACGGATATGTCCATGACGTAAAGATCTGCCGGAGAAAGCTGCAAGCCCGACGAGACCGAGGAGCCCGCGACATACGAGACTCCGTAGTTGAGCTCTCCGATTTCAACGTAGAGGGCCTGATAGCTGCCCGGATAAAATTCTTGCAGCAGGTTCAGGAAGAGGTTCAAGAAAGAATTCCGGCCGTAGGGCAAAAATTCGGTCGGGGGAACACACGGGCTCTTGTCTTCAGCATAACAGTTATTGGAACTGCCGGCGCCTTTGGTGATAGAACCACCAATGAACTCGACGACTATCGGTCGTGTGTGGTCAGTCTCCAACAGGCTGGTGAACTGTCGCAGCAAGGTTTGATTACCGACATTACTCTGGATACACTCCAAGACAGCCAACGGCAGTGGAGCTGAAAGTCCTACCCAGTTGGCCGAGGCCCGGCACAGCACACTACTAAATAACAGGACCACCATCGTACGGGTAGGGTTAGTCGTCCAGCTTGGTCGCCAGGAGATTTGGCCGAGAGTCTTTCTTGCGGCCCCCCTCCTCCCTGCTCCAACCCCCCCCCCCCCCCCCCCGCCCTGAGGCTCCGCCGACGGGCGCGGGGGGCTCCGCCGGGGGGCGCGGGTGCTAGCCGGCCCCGCGCCGCGGCTGGCCGGACCCAGCCCGGGGAGGGGGACCCGCCGGGCCGCCCGCCTCCCTCCCTACCCCCCGGCGGCGGCGGCGGCGGCCCCCCCCCCCCGGTCTCTCGCCCCCCCCCCCCCCCCTACGCCCGCCGCGGCGCGGCGCGCCGCCCGTGCCGGTGCCCGTGCCCGTGCCCGTGCCAGTGCCGCTGGCCCGCTGGCGCTCAGCGCAAAAAGTGTGGGCCGGCCACCTAGATGCCGAGCAGTTGCCGAGCCCGCCCTGGACGTGATCGCCCCCAAGGCCGAAGCGGGGCTGGCTGCGGCGCTAGCCGACCTTGCCGTCCGTCTCGGCGCGCCATCTGGATTTCTCGTCCAGTGGTATCTGCCAGAAGCCGTTCTTAAGGTCAATGACCGAATAGAATTTAGCATTCCGCAGCACTCTTCCGCCCTCTTCTAAGGTCGGCAGAGGATTTCTCTCTTCCTCTAGCACCTTATTCACAAGGGCATAATTGATCGTCAAACGCCATTCTCCTCCTGGCTTGGGGACGATTTTCGGTTGAGAGACAATTGGAGATGTAGATCTCTCAATAAAGTCCTCATTGAGCAACTGTCTCACGTTCTCCTCCGCTATCTTCGCCTCATGTATGCTCAAATTTGCCTCCGCGGTGCCGGAGATGGCTCCGCACCCGGTATCTTGTAAATGACAGCAGTGAAGTCTTCCGACTTTACACCACCTGCCCGAGGAGGGTCGAAAATTTCTCTGTACGCCTCCATCTTAGCTTTGAGAAGCTCCTTCTCTCTCTCCGTACCCACTTCTTCTTCTAAAATTTTCCGCGCCGCCGCTTGGAAATCTTCCTCCGACATCTTCT
>WBZZ01005540.1:0-17500 GCA_019918135.1 Paulinella micropora
TTTTTAACAAATCGCTTACTGACTTGTCTCTTAATCCGCTCCCTAAATCATCCAAAACAAAAACAACCTCTGGCGAAATATACTTACTTGGTCTCTCTTTCGCCTCCGCGGTGCTCTGTTTCTTTTTTTCTTCTTTTCCAAAATAAAGAAATTGTGGCTTCTCTATTTCCTCTTTATCATCCTGTTTAATTTCTCCTTCTTGTTCTTCGTCTGGTTTGTTCAGGTTGTCAAGTTCATAGTCTATCACATTTACACCATCCGATTTAAGAAAGGTATAAATTGCCATTGGGTTGCCTCTGTTCTTAAAGTGCTTTACCATTGCTTTATAAATGTAGTCCTTGTGAATTGTTGAAGCAATAATAACAATACGTGTTTTTCTGTCTGTCGTCCGTTTCAGTATTTCAAAGAGTGCTGTCGTTTTCCCGCTCTTTTTCTAGCAAGTAGAAATATGTTGGCATACGGCTCATTAAATAATTTATAACCTTTCGCCTGTTTATTACCTTCACCATCCTGCTTCACAGGCTTGACTTTGACATTGTTTATTTTCATCATGATATTTTAGAATTGCGCTTCTATCTTGCTAATCGCAAGATTTCTCTCTATATTCTCAAACATCGTTTTTTTCTTTATGGTTTAAAATAAATCGGTGTTCGATGTTTATCAACAAACGAGAATGAGCAAAGCGAATGAGAGTGAAGTTGATAAATATCACCCGACGAATTCCAAACACACAACAATTCGGCCCGCTAAATTTCCTGTGTCAATATTTCCGCTGTCAGTTTCAAGGATTTTAAATGTATATTGTCCGTCCGTCCAACCAACTACACCCAAATTATAACTGAGGTTTGAAATGTTTGCTATATTACTATCCGCAAATGTTCCGATATATCCAATTCTGTCCATATAAAGAATTCTGGTTTTTGTCTCTGTCTGGTCGTTCATATAGTGGATAAATTTTACATTCATTTTGGTGGGTGTGAATGACATTTGAATATTTTTATTAAATGTTTTGCTTCCTCCAGCAAAATCATTGCTTAGAAAAATAATCTTTTGGTATTTATAGTCAGTCATTTTGTTTTGACACGTCAAAAACAAATGGTTATATTACTGATGATAAACTTTTTAATAATCAAAATATTTTCGCGGACAGCCTGCGACTTTTACTCACTGGTAAGTGAAAAAAAGAATATGAGTTGTGTTTATTGTATTCAAAAAGGTATAGATGCTAAATTTAAATGTATTTACAAACCGATGAGTGATTGGTGTGTTAGTTTTGATGAAGCAATGCCTTTAATCTGTGATGGTGATAATAGATGGTATATGACACATATATACGAGTGCTCATTTCTTTGAACTAGAAGGCGATGGAAGCACTATGCCGATGAGTAGTGTAAGGATGCCTACATAAACATTAGCCTGCTCGCAAGGTAAGTTATTTTTAGCGAGTTTTATTAAGCATATTGTAATGATTGCTATAATGATAGACATTTGAAAAACATATTTAATCATTCTGCTGTCAGTCGGTCTGTTTTTTATGCAACAGCACGACCAGTTATCCTCCAATTCATGCTCTATCTTTTTTTCTTCATTCTTTAGTTCTACTTCAAGAACGCGAGACTTTAATTCGGGAGTTAGTTCGCCATCCATATTCATAATAGGCGGGGGTCTGTGAAGTCTAATTGTATTATTGCTGGACATTTGAAAAAACGACTGCTCGTATTTCTGCCAATTGCTTGGATATGTCTTCTATAATAAGCATGAGATTATTATTTTCTTTTTCTAAATTAACTACTTTTTCTGATAAATGTTGAAAAGCACTTATTAATATTGGTATAAAATCTTGGTATGATATTGCTTCTATGTTTTCATCATCACCTATTTTCATTCCAGTATTTGATACAAACTCTGGAAATACTTTTTTAACTTCATCTGCGATAAAGCCAATATTCTTTTTTTCTTTCTTTTCATCGGATTTCCAATAATATGAGCAACAATTTACTTTCATTAGTTTCTCGCAACAATCGCCACATTCTAATGGCTCAATATCTGCTTTCAATCTCCTATCCGACGAACTACTCCACTTATTATCACCCAAAGCAACAGCAACAAATCCAGAATGAGGGTCGTTAGCATTTGTAGAACTCCAAGCATATAAACTTGTGCCACTATAGCCGATATGGCCATAATTCGCACTTCCATCACCTTTCATAACTATTTGCGTTTCGGTAAGATAAGTAGGTCTTGGTCTAATATTCACATATCCATTCGTGCCGATTGTTCTGTAAATATCGCCTTTTGCCGTCATTCCCGCATTTGCTGTAATTAATCCTTTTGTCCATAAAGTCCCGTTTGCCCCATTCAATGACATTAACAATTGTTCGGAAGAGTTCTCCCATATAAAACCCATTGTAGAATCATTAGCAACCCTAAACCGAAAACTATACGAACTAAAATCATTTCCAGAAACCGCCAAACCATTTGCCAAACTTCTAGTGTTTCCACCTCCGCCAGATGCAGCATAAATCCCCCAACTCGTATTAGTCGTATCCCATAGAAATATTCCTTTTGCATTTGTTCCGTCTGTTATTCCCTGAACTCCTATTTTCGCTCCACTGGCATTCGTTGCTGATGTTAGTGTGCCAGTATATGTAATCCCCGCATTTGCCGTTATTAATCCACTCGCCGTTAATGTTGTTGTCGATATACCCGCGGTTGAAGTAATTGTAGTTCCCGTTATTGTTCCAGCACTTGTTATGTTGTTTGAATTCATATCTAAGGCACCATAAAACCGCATACCACCCGCATTATTAAAACGGACAATGTCAGACGAAGCACTTTTATTATCCAAAAATTTTGAAATATAAAGTCCCGCCCCTTTTACATCAAATGCTACATTCGTGAATAGGTAGCCTCTTTGGTCGGCGGTTCCACTTGAATCAGTATTTAAAGTATATAAGAAAGACTGCCAATCACCTGATGTCTGTGAAAAGAATATGTCTCCTCCATTTTGGTTTAATATCCGCGCCCCATTATATGTTATATTTCCGCCATTAGTGATATCCACATTATTAAAATCCGCAGTGTTTGTTAGAGTTAGATATTTTATCTCAGTTCTCGTTCCATTAAATGTTTTAATTCCTGTTATTGTTTGGCCTCCTGTTAGTTTTTACGTTTTGCCCGTCCAATGTGTCCGCATACCCTTTTGTCGCTCCGTCCGTCGCTAATGTCGGAGTTCCAAGGTTGGCTATTTTGCTACTATTACAATCTAGCCCCGAAGCATTTACCCAACCGACTATCGCTCCATCAATAATGAAACTTATTTTTTTCGCATTTATTTCAAAGTTATAATTTACGCCCGTGCCCATATCAAGGCAACCGATAGTTCCTATATTGGCTGTGGAGTTAAAAACCACGAATGTTCCTTTTGTTGTCGCATTCGTTGAATTTCCAGTTATTTCAAGGGCACTGCTAAATGTCTTAATTCCTGCTATGGTTTGGTTTCCTGAGGTTTTAACTGCCGAACCATCAAGGACAGAAACATCCACACCATCAACCAGATTTACATTTGTTATACTCTGGTTCCCCATATTTAATCCGCCATTCGCTGTTATCGCCCCACTCGCCGTTAATGTGGTTGTTGATACTCCCGCACTTGCTGTTATTACCTTTGAAGCCTTAACCTCTCCATTGTTAATCCTGAATAATTCGTTTGTACCGCCATAGTAAAATATATGACTATCAGTTGAAGCATTAATATTATAAACCAAAGTTTGACTAGCAATACCAAATCCAAAAAACGCAGTTGTTGATAGTGTCCCTCCGTCCCATACGACTAATTTATTATTGGCAAGTGCTTTTCTATCTATAAAAACACCTTTGCCTGCTCCTACTACAACATTGTCGGTTGTTGTTAATGTTGTTGTTGTTATCCCCGCATTTGCTTTAATTTCACTGCTAAATGGCTTAGTTCCCGCTATGGTTTGGTCTCCCGTTAGTTTAACGACTGCGGTATCAAGAGCAGAAACATCAATACCATCAACATTACCAACGTTTGTAATCGCAAATCCACCCATATTTAAACTGCCCGTCATAGCCGTTGTGCCGTCCTTTGCCAGTTTCGTATCGGTGTAAGCCTTCGTTGAAGCATCCCCATCGTAGAATGGTGCTGGAAGTCCGCTGATTGCTGTTGTGCCACTAAAATTTAAAACATTGCCTGTCAATATTATCCCACTCCCCGTGGTAGAAGCAAGAAGTATGGAAGAACCAACAATAGATAATGGATAGCCCGTTACTCCACCTGCCTCCGACGAATAAATAGAGCCCGCGTTATTATTATAGTTGAAGAATAACTTACCTGTATTTAATGGATTTGAATCTTTTATACCCAAATAAGTAGTAAATATTTTGTTTCCTGTTATGGTTTGGTCTCCTGTTAGTTTAACCACGGAACTATCCAGAACGGAAACATCAATACCATCAACATTACCTACATTTGCTACATTAAAACCTCCCATATTCAAATCTCCAAACATCATAGCGAGACCATCCAATCTAAGAAAAGGTGAAGCAACATTTCTCCATTGCCCTATGCTATAAATGAGCAGTTGGTTATCTGCTGGTGTGCCTGTAATTAACACATCGCTGTGTCTATTAATTGAAGCATCCGCGGACACTTTATCATTATTGTCTTCGTGCTCTGATATCCAAGTATCAACATCTTTCGTATTTAATAAATTAACTCCCGTTATATTCAAATTACCGCCCATACTAATGTTGCCGAATTCATCAACATTTATCGGAAAGGTTTTATTTACCCAGTTGATTGAGTTATATGTAAGATAACTATTCATCGCTATTGGTGCTGTTATGACTACATCTGTGAGTGTATCAATTGAGCCGATGGTTGTATTTCTCCATTTACCATCTACATCATTATATGTTAAGTATTGTCCAACCACTGGTGCGGATATGTTTGTATCTATGAGATTGTATAGACTGGTTTGGTGCGGATTACTTGTATTAGAGCGGTGTTGAGTTGAGGCTTTGACTTCGTCGTTGTCCCTTACTCGTTGGTCTGTATAGTATAAATTTTTTCCTTCTTTAATGTCTGTTGTTGATTTGGTAGATAATCTCGCATCAAATCGGCCGTCAGTGTAATAAAGATTTACGGGGTCCGCGTCTTCTGGCACTCTGTCTGTGTTTAAGCCTACTATATTGGTGTTGGTAAGGTCTAAGTTAAGTATGTTTAGACTATCAACTGCCAACTCGTTAAGGCCGAGTAATGATTTATATTGACTCATTGTATATTATAATAAATAATTAATTTGTAAATACTAAAAATATATTAATCTTAGTATAGAATGCCGTCTGCTGAAGCGAGTCGCAAGAATTGGGGTAAGGCTGTGGAAAGTATTAAGAGCAAAAAGCAACAAAAGATTGAAATAGCAAAAGAGAAATTAGCAAAGTGTAGAAATGCTTATGTAGGTGATGATGAAGAGATGGAGGAAAAGATAAACCGCATGGCTGAAATGGGTGTTGCTAGTGATATCATTAATGGAAAAGACCAAGATGATGCACCAGAAGAAAGTAGTGAGAGCGATGAAGAATGTGATTTTACCGACATTATCGCTGAAAAGATGGCTAAGATGAAAATTAAAAGAGCGAAGGTAGAAACTAAGAGAACAAAGAAAAAGACTATTAAGAAAACTGAGCCTGAGCCTGAGCCTGATGATAGTGAAAGCGAAAGTGAAGAAAGTGAAGAAGAACCTGTAAAGAAAAGTAAGGGTAAAAAGTCAAGCAGTGTAAGTGTAAAAGTATATAATCAATCTTCTGGTGGTGCTAAGAAAGAAAAAAAAAATGAAATAGATAGAGTGTTTTTAAAAATTTTATATAATCTATTATATATAATAGATTGGATGGACAATAAGCACACAAATCAGCAACAAGAAACTCCTGAGCAAACGGAGCGAAAAGAAAAACTTGAAGAAGCGGGCGAGATACATTACCAATCAAAGCCAACTAAATTATGGAATACAATAACCTCTCCAGAAGCGAAACCATTAAGCCAAGTTTTTATTGATTTAATGGATATGTCAAAGGTGGCAACTAAAAAAGGAAATGCTAATTATAATTTTGGTTTGGTTGCTATTGATGTTTATAGCCGTCGTGGATGGGTAGAGCCAGTAAAAAATAAAACGACTGGATATGTATTGGAAGGATTGAAAAAAATATTTACTAAAGAAGTGCCAGAAAGAATTACTTCAGACAACGGCGGTGAATTTAAGGGACAAGTCGCTGAATACTTCAGACAAAATAATATTGAACATAGAACAGCACAAGTAGGCGACCACAGAAGAATGGGTATAGTGGATAGATTTATTAGAACGATAAGAAATGAATTGAATTTAATATGGGAGTATAATGAAAATTTTGCTTGGGTGCCGATTATTCACGATGTTGTTGATGCTTATAATAAAACATTTCATACTACAATACGAGCCGTGCCTATTGATGTTTATGATGGTACTGAAAAGAATACTCAAGAAATATACAGAAATACTTTAATTAATGAATTTCCAAAAGGAACAAGAGTAAGAAAAGAACTAGAAAGGACTATTTTTTCAAAGGGCGACAAGCAATTCAGTAAGACTATATTTAAAGTCAAAGGCCGTAAAGGCTTCAAGGTTATTCTATCCGAAGAAGACTTAGTTAGACCTAGTGAATTATTAAAAACTCATATTGATGAGCACCCCGAAGAGGAAGAACCTAAGGAGCAGTTAGCGGATAAAGTTTAACAAATTACGAAAGAGAAAAAAAATATTAATTTATTAAAATCACTTGAAATTAAACCGGAGAACATAAGAAGCAGTCAAAGAATAAAAAAGAAAAAAGTGTTGGATTTATAATTTAATTAACCAATCATAACATCTTTGTTTTTGAAGTAGTCGAAAAAAAGAAAACCATTATTAGGCTTCTTCAGTTTGAAAGTAAGCCTTGTAAATAGTCAATGCTTCAAGGTTGTAATATGCACTGATTTTTACAAGATTGTCCATCAAACGAAAAAGTTTGACAGAGTTATCAGGATAGACTGCGAGTCGGTAGTCGGGAATTTGGTCAGATTTCAAAGCAGAATGGTAGCGATACAATGAAACCTCTGATCTGCCTTCCTTGTTATCAACCCAGAAATTTGCAATTCCTGCTTCTCTGTTAATCTCATAATAGTACGTGTGTCCTATTTCTGGAATAGGGACTACACCAGCTGGGCGCCAACGACGAACCTTCCTTTCCCTTCCAAGTCCGAGCTCCCTCATTTTATTCTTAGCATCATCAACCTCAGGATCTTGAGCAGGTTGAACTTGTGCTGGTTGGTCAACGGGTTCCTCCGCTGGTTCTGGTTATTGTCTTGCACGCTGAGCCATCACCTACCCACACATCAAAAAAGCACAAAACACATATGTGGGTAGTGCCCGATAGCAGTTCTAACTATTTATGTCTATCATGTGCTTTTTTACTAATTTTGTTTTTGACTACCAAAAACAAATTGTTTATTTTGTCTTATGTGCGTGTGTGCAGTGTTGATTTAGGAGAGGTGAGCAGGTAGGCAGGCACCACACAGCACAAACAAGACAACTCAGTTATTTTGAATTCTTTTTTGATATGTATTCCATTCGAATAATACATCTTCAAAAGATTTTCCGTTTTCATTCAAATTTCTGGCATATTCTTCTTCCTTTAAAGATAATATCTGTTTCTTAGCTAGAAGCCAACTATCAAGCAACTTCATTTCTTTCTTTTTATTCTCCTCATTTCGCTTTCTCTTTCGTTTTGCTTTATTTATTTTTTCCCTCCTTTTATTGTTCTCTTCAATAACTTCCAATCTTTGGTCGGCGGAATTTAAGCGAGAGTATAGTTCATCTATTATGTTTTCTATTTCACTTTTTAATTCTTATATATTTCAATTTTATCTTCAATCATTCTTTTATCTCTTTTTACTACTGATTCTGATCTGTCTTCATAATATTCATCCCAATCCTTAGTCTCCTCCCTATTCGCTTCATCAACGCTCTCGCTGTCGCTCATCTCTTTGAAGAAATGAAAGAAGTCCGAAAATGACAAGAAATGACAAGAAATACGAAAACAAAAAAACATGTTTCTAGTTTTTCTGTGATGTGCGTAAGCAGTTTCTTCTTCCTTTTATTCGGGGTTTGATATTTTATTTTTCCTTTTTTAGGTGGATGAAAACTTTGATGTTGCCCAAAAAAATTATCTGCGAGAATCTAGAATTTATCAGTTTTTTTTGTGTGTGGTGGGTTTGCCTTTTTAATTTTTTGGATGGCTTTAATTTCGGCGGATCGGTGTGATTAGTTGCATTGTGAGGTGGTTGGTGGCTTATGTGATGTTGTTTTATGGTTTCTTATTTTATTACAATGGTTGATGTAAATAATGATTTGTTTTTATGTTTTTGAGTTCATTTTTCCGTTTTTCTTATTGTGGATAACTTTTAAGACTAAGGCTTATTTGGTTATAATTGCTTTTTGTATTGTTTGTTTGCGAAATGAAGAGGAGAGCAGTTGGAATCATTTTGATTTCAACGGAGGTATGTATTGAAAAAGTGTGCTAAAGTGGCACCCTATACTACTGAAATATTATCTTGTCTCCCATCAAATGAAACACCCACAACTCTGGTCGTCGTCATTTTATATACATATAAATAATATTTGCTTAAAATAAAATTAATTATTTGTTTTTTTATTTTCGTAATATCTTTCTATGTCATCGTTTCTATATGCTATACGAATTACTTTACGACCGCCTAACATAATCTCTTCTTTCTCCACAAAAAAGTCTCTATGAAACTGCATTTTTTCGTGTGTGTATTTGCCGTATATTCCTATCGTCTTTACACAGACACATGTATATTTTTCTTTAATTTTTTCTTTTCTCCATTCTGTCTTCTTTTGTTTCGTTAATTGTTTGTAATCTGTATTTTTATTATCTTCTTCGTATTTTGATAATATTTCCTTTCGTAAAACTCCCTTGCTTGCTCTTCTGCTTCTTCCTTTGACCTCTTTTTTCCAATGTAAATTATTTTTCTTTTTTGTTCGCCATTTTCTCTCCACCTTATAACTACTCCTTTGTTTTGAACACATACACCTCCTTTCGTAATCTTTCTGATTGTTTGATCACTAATTCTATATTATGAAACGTTTAATTCTTTAAAATAAAATAATAAAATGTGTCATATGTTTTCTTGTAGTGTGCTGTATAAGGCTATTTGGTTGTTTTTGTTGTTTTGTGTTGATTGTGTTGCTGTGGGCTTACTTCGCTGCAACTGCTACAACAACCCGTGGGGTGGCAAGAATTTGAGGTTTTACCGAAAATTCTCGACACCCCCACGGGTTATCATCTACTATCATCATCATCATCGTCATGCATCGCATGCATCATATGCGCATCATGCATCATTTGTGGACGTTTCGCCAATAGTCAGGCCGGAGCACGTGCTCATCCAACACAATGCCAACATAAAATTATGGATGTGTGTGTGTGTTTATGTATGTGTGTTTGTGTGTGTGTGTGTGTGTGTGGTGTGTGTGTGGTGTTTGTGGTGTGTGTGTGTTACTTTTGTGAGTGTGTGTGAGTGTGTTTGTGTGTGTGTGTGTGTGTGTGTGTTTGTGTGTGTGTATGTGACTGTGTGTGTGTCTGTGTGTGTGTCTGTGTGTGTGTGTGTGTGTGTGTGTGTGTGTGTCTGTATATGTGTCTGTGTGTGTGTATGTGTGTGTGTGTGTGTGTGTGTGTGTGTGTGTGTGTGTGGGTGTGTGTAGGTGTATGTGTGTGTGTGTGTGTGTGTGTGTGTTTGTGTGTGTGTGTGTTTGTGTGTGTGTGTGTGTGTGTGTGTTTATGTGCACGTGTGTGTGTGTACATGTCTTTCTGTCTGTCTGTGTCTGTCTGTCTGTCTGCCTGTTTGTCTCTGTCTGTTTGTCTGTCTGTCTGTCTCTGTCTCACTGTCTGTCTGTGTCCCCCCCCCCCCCCCCTCTCTCTCTCTCACACACACACACACACACATTCTACCTACCTACCTACCTACCTACCTACCTACCTACCTACGTATACATACAACTAAACATTCGACAATCTTGGGGGTATCCCTTTTTCCGAAATTTTCCATGAAGTATATGGACTTTTTTGAAAACGTGTGGAAATGAAAGGAAATCAATTCACTGATTGCAGAACATATAAAAATAATATTAAAACATGTTTTTATTAATTGTAATACACTTTAACTTCATCTTCAGAGGTGGGCAGGAACCGGTCCGACACGGTAATCTTTCTCCTTTTTCATAGTCCCGGCTACTATGAAGCTATGATGATAACAATGCCCAACATGCAGAATTTGCTTTTAAGTTTGTTTATCTTTGTTTACATTAAGCATTTTACTTTATTATGATAATAAACATTGCTTTTACCTACAATAAATTCCCCCCGGGGGGGGGGGAGGGGGGAGGGGGGAACGGGGGAGGAAGAGAAGTGCGATGTCGCCACGCAAAATACATAGATTCTACAACAAAATTTCTTTAATTACTAAAAAAAATAATAAATCTAACTCCGTAATATCATACTAACTAAATTAGAAGTTTGTTTAACTCTTGCACGCGACAAACGTTCTTAATCACGCTTTCGACCATAACAAACCTGCCAGTGCAAAAAATTACGATTAATACTACACTACTACAAAGAAAAAAAACACAAAACAAATTCAAACATCTTTCAGATGAAGGAGAAAAGTGAAAGCTATGCAAACTACCTGGTGCGTCATTTGAAGTTAGCGCCGAGTCAGCGCAAGCGATGCTAAAACAAACTCCCATGCGTTAGGTGAGCTGGGAGCGGTGAGACCGGTGCCACGTTGGGGGGTGGAAGGTGAGTTACCAGCAGACAGAGCGCCAGCTGCCATCCGCGCGATGAGATCCTCCAGCAAGCTTTCTCTCTCGCTCTTACTATTTTTGTTGTTGTTGTTGTTGTTGTTGCTGTTGTTGTTGCTGATGTTGTTGTTGTTGTTATCATTATCATCATAGTTTTTCTTGTTCTTGTTATTCTTCTTCATCTTCTTCTTCACTCTCTCGTTCTCTTCTTCTGAGCTTTCCTCCTCCTCCTCCTCCTCCTTCTCCTTCTTCGAATTCTTCCTCTTTCTTCTCTCCTCTTCCCGTTGTCGCTTCTCTTGCGCCTCTTTTTCCTTCCGATCTTGCGCTTCTTTTTTCTTCCTTTCCTCCTCTCTCAACTTTCTTTCTTCTGCTAGCATTTCCTTAATGGATGCGGCTTGTTCTGACATTGCCTTGTTCACAAGATCCTGAACGACTTCTTTCGACACGCCGGCGGACGAACTACCCTGAATACAATACCGGTCGCCGTTGTTTTGAAAGAAGTCGTTCATTTCTTGCAAACAAGGCAGTGGCAGAACAAACCAACAGCAACGACAACAACAACAACAAAGAATAATAATAATAATAATAATAATAATAATAATAATAATAATAATAATAATAATAATAATAATAATAATAGTATATCTCCTGCCAATTGCTGAGACAAAAGGCCATGTGCATCCAGTCCTCCATTCCATAAGGAAAGTCTCCACACCAATCGGTGGAATAAAGGAAGTGACGGCATAGAACATCACTCTAGGAGCTTTATACCAATCAGCCCATGGAAAGGGACCGATGGCCTATGTACTCCCTAAATAATAATAATAATAATAATAATAATAATAATAATAATAATAATAATAATAATAATAATAATAATAATAATAATAATAATAATAATAATAATAATAATAATAATAATGTTTGAAAAAAAAATGTCAGCGCTTCCCGTTAGAGAGATTATACTCGGAAAAAAAAAAGACGGAAAGGCTCACTGATAGAATGCCACACACACTAGCTAGCCATACTAAAGCTAGTAGCTATACTCCCCTCTCTAAACTATATGCTGCGGCGCCCAAAGAGACCTTTTGACCCCCCCCCCCCCCCGGGGGCCCCCCCCCTCACAAAAAAAAAGAAAAAGAAGAAGAAGGAGTAGGAAAGATTATACCTCCAACGACATGTCCACTTCATCAGCGTCGACCGCGGGCTTTTTGGACTTCGGCTTGCCTAGTCACGTCAGAAATTAGAAACACTGAAAAAAAAGCACACAAAAAAAGATGAAATTTGCTAGTACCTGGCTTTTTCTTGCTGGACCCCTTAGGCATAGGAGGCTCAGGGGTCTCTTCTTCTTCAGGGACGTCTGGAACGTCTGGAACATCGTCGACGTCGATGGATTCTGCACAAAGAACCAAACAATATTACATACATCCTTCATTTTTCATTACATACAATGTTGCTACCGAATCTCAGTTTTTTTGGCCTGCCCGAAGAGCGAGGCTCAGTCGGGCCCTTTTTTTGATTCTTCTTCTAACGTTTCAGGCGAGCATGCAGTAAATATGCAAAATAAAGAAAAGGAAGATGCCAAAAAAAACAAAAACAAAAACAAAAAAAAAAAAAAAAAAAAAAAAAAAAAAAAAAGATGGAGCTGGTGGAGAAAAAGAATAATAACATGTATATGAAGAAGAAAAAGAAAAATGGAAGAAGAAGAGGAAGAAGAAGAAGAAGAAGAAGAAGAAGAAGAAGAAATGACCTTGTTTGCTTCGTACAGAAGCAAAAGCTCCCGCTTCCGCCAGTTGCAAATCATAGGCGGGTTCGTGGGGTTACCGACGTAGAGGAGCCACGCGGGCTTCACCTGCTTCTCGAAGTCCATCGGCGACGGATCAAGCATGCAAGAGTGTTTAAGGTTAAAACCAAAAAAACCCATGAGCTGATATTGGATTTCGTCAGCCTTGCCATCGCCGTCAGTGTCGACCTCGCGCGCAGCAAAAATGAAGCGCTTCGATCCTGCAACATCCAAGTATAAAAAATATGTGCAGCTTGTGAATTTTGAAAAACATACAGTACCTCGATTGACTTGCGCAGGAGTCTTCTTGCGCCAACCAATGGGAAAGACAATGAAGAGCCTGCAAATAAAAAATAAACAATCAGTTTATAAAAATCTTTCATACTTATAGGGAAAAAGACCCGGGAGCACAAGGTGAAGTTTCACCCTCACATGTCTCCACTTGCGTGGACGCCTTCAGTTCGAAATTGTTGTACTTTGTAAGTGCAACGTCGAGCGCGAGCGCCCCCTCCCGATGTTTGTTGTCCTCGGATGTGAACTTAAAGAGCAAGCTAATTAAAGCAGCAGCAAAAGAGGAATAATAATAATAATAATAAAAAGAGAGTTTAAATTAAAAAAAAATGGCAGCGCTTCCCGTTAGAAGAAATATACTGGAAAAAAAAAACAGGGAAAGGCTCACTGATAACTGATAGAAGGCCACACACACTAGCTAACTATACTAAAGCTAAGTATCTATACTCCCCTCTCTAAACTATGCTATCGAATAATAATAATAACAATATAATAATAATAATAATAATAATAATAATAATAATAATAATAATAATAATAATAATAATAATATGTATCGTCTGCCAATTGCTGAGCCAAAAGGCCATGTGCATCCAGTCCTCCATTCCATAAGGAAAGTCTCCACACCAATCGGTGGAATAAAGGAAGTGACGGCATAGAACATTAATCTAGGAGCTTTATACCAATCAGCCCATGGAAAGGGACCGATGGCCTATGTACTCCCTAAATAATAATAATAATACTATATCTGAGGCGTACTGATGCAGCTAATGGTATATCCTCAACGGACATAAGCCTCCAATACCCTTTTTCGAGGTCCTCCACCCCCCCGTGTCAGTCTCTCGCCTGATGATCGGGGCCACCGATGGAGCTCCTGAGGGCAAGACTGCACTAAGCCGAGGTTATTCCGCAGTCCCAGCAACCTCTTGCAAGACGTCACCGAATGTGCAAGTGCATACACCAAGCGCGGTTGCTAGAGCTGCCTCGAAACCCCACCCATAACAATCTGGTGTCTGCTGGGTCCTGGGCTATCAACCAGCATATGCGGAGTTTAAGATCTTTTACGCGCGCAACAACCCTCGTCCCCAGCATCTACCACCAAAGGGTTATGAGTTGGCGTCACAGTTTAACGCCTTGAGGCCATTGGGCTGAATAATAATAATAATAATAATAATAATGATAATAATAATAATAATAATAATAATAATAATAATAATAATAATAATAATAATAATAATAATAATAATAATACTATATCTGAGGCGTACTGATGCAGCTAATGGCATATCCTCAACGGACATAAGCCTCCAATACCCTTTTTCGAGGTCCTCCACCCCCCCGTGTCAGTCTCTCGCCTGATGATCGGGGCCACCGATGGAGCTCCTGAGGGCAAGACTGCACTAAGCCGAGGTTATTCCGCAGTCCCAGCAACCTCTTGCAAGACGTCACCGAATGTGCAAGTGCATACACCAAGCGCGGTTGCTAGAGCTGCCTCAAAACCCCACCCATAACAATCTGGTGTCTGCTGGGTCCTGGGCTATCAACCAGCATATGCGGAGTTTAAGATCTTTTACGCGCGCAACGACCCTCCTCCCCAGCATCTACCACCAAAGGGTTATGAGTTAGCGTCACAGTTTAACGCCTTGAGGCCATTGGGCTGAATAATAATAATAATAATAATAATAATAATAATAATAATAATAATAATAATAATAATAATAAATAATAAAAGAGGAACAGAAGAAAAAGCTAATAATAATAATAATAATAATAATAATAATAATAATAATAATAATAATAATAATAATAATAGTGCTTCTCTGTCAATGGCTGATGCAAATCTGCACATGCGCCTCCATCGTCTCACCCGTGAGGAGAGTACGAAGAATTGACGATAGGCTCTAATGACACCCCCGCAAGGGCAGTTCCAACACTTCCAGACGGACCGGTATGTTCAATGAAAATACTGGTGGCACCGACGGGAATCGAACTGGCGACAGGGCCCAGATGGTAGAACTTGACCACTGGGCTATCACGGTGTCCATAATAATAATAATAATAATAATAATAATAATAATAATAATAATAATAATAATAATAATAATAATAATAATAATAATAATAATAATAATAATAATAATAATAGTGCTTCTCAGTCAATGGCGAATGCATTTCTGCACATGTGCCTCCATCGTCTCACCCGCGAGGGGAGTACGAAGATTTGACTATAGGCTCTACTGACATCCCCGCAAGGCAGCTCCAAGCCTTCCAGACAGACCAATACTTTCAAAGAAAAGAGGGGAGTATAGATACTAGCTTTAGTATAACTAGCTAGTGTGTGTGGCCTTCTATCAGTGAGCCTTTCTCTGTCCTTTTTTTTTTTTAGTGATTCCCTCTAACGGGAAGCGCTGCCATTTTTTTCATGTGTATTTCAAACTTTAGGTATGCCATGCTGAGGGCTAGCAAGGCGCCGATATATGTGGCACACCGTGGTGGTGGCTACGGAGTCTTTGCTGATAAATACCTTCCTCCTTCTTTTCAGCTTGGGCTCCTCGAACCAGGAGGAAAGTCTTTGCGTGCTGCAGATCATGCTGCATTTTCTGATCATTTCACTATGAAAATTGGGAGTTCCCTGCAAACAGGGATGCATCCAATTAAATTCATTAACGAATCGAGCAGGAATGCAATGCATCTCATCAACTCTTCATCGCAAGGGTTCAACAAGCTCGACGATGACACTTGCCGACCGAACGTGAAGGTAAATTATGTTAGTTGTTACATACATCCATGCAATGTAAGTTTTTGTTACGTGTGTTGTATTTTTTCTATAAATATTGTTGTAAATAATGTCAGGTCAGCAAGGGTACTCCTATTGTGACTGTCACCACCGCAATATCGAAAGATCAAGAGATTTTGCTCAGCTATGCACCTAATCCAGACCTAGAGATAGCTACGCTGCCAAGCGATGCACATCCGGTCTGGTTGAAAGAGGCTGCCAAGGAAGGAGCTAAAATCCCAGTTTTCCTGTTCGAGACTGACATTGGTCATGTATGTTTCATCGTTCCTGAGAAAGAACATCCGCTTCCACTTAAGTCAATTTCCTTGCTTCATGAAGCAAAGGTTGAACTTTTAGCGTCGGTCAGCAGTATTAGTTCTGATGGAAAGCAACCGCTCTCCAGGTCATCATCTATTCCGCCGGAAAAAAAGAGGAAGCTTCTCGACAGCGTGTCCTCAATTTCAGATAGTCGCCGCACGCTTCTGCCCAGGGAAAGCTCGGACATTACAGTCATCACAGAAAAATCAAGCTTGAGTGATGCACAGGTAAAAAATAAATAAATGAAAATTATTACTGAGAAGATTCTTTTTTACAGGCAGGTGTTCCTGACGTTGATGCTAACCTCGACAGCTGGAAACAGTCAGACAGTTCTACTGTCACTACAGGATATGATGTTAGTAGCTGCAGCAGCTCTAGACTATATCTTCCTACTGGCTCCATGGTAGTTTTTTTTCTCTACCTGTCTATGTTCATGCTGGTTAATGTTCATAAGCGATCTTGTTTGCGTAGAACGTCGACGAAGAGTGTTCAGATACGGATTCAAACGGTGATGCTGCATCTATCAACCCTGGATTGCTTCCTCCTCTGGTCGGCGTGGACGATGCGGAATTATCCAACGAGCTTCGATTGAACTTCGACGAGCTTATGGAATCGAATGAGCTGTTGTATAACGTCATGAGATTATCTGAGCCTTGGCGGAAAATTCTCACGTTGCTAAGATCGTCAGAGGAAAAAAAGCAATTTGCGTCCAAGCAGATGGTAGTTAGCGAATTGAAATCATGGATGAGAATGCATAGTGTTGCAACGCAAAACTCCGATCGGAAACAGTTCAAGAAGGCAGAGCTTATTGAACAAGCGTGGAACCATTTCGAACGATGCGACTGTGGGTTCCCTGAGGAAGAAGAGCTTGGTGCTGCTCAGCCTGCAGAACCAGTGGCAGATTCAGAGGATGACTTATCTGATACTTCATCTTCCAGTTCATCAACTGACTCATCGTCTGATCGATCTTCTGGTTCAGAGGAAGAAAAGCATGGTATTAGTTTTCTTCTTCTTCTTCTTCTTCTTCTTCTTCTTCTTCTTCTTCTTCTTCTTCTTCTTCTTCTTCTTCTTCTTCTTCTTCTTCTTCTTCTTCTTCTTCTTCTTGTTCTTCTCCTCCTTAACATGATGCTATCCATATTGTAGATGATTCAGATCGCTCCGACGCAAGTTGGAGAATGCGTAACTCAGGAATCCGTTTGCGCGGACGTCGCCGCGCACGTCGCGCTGCGGGTGGACGTGGACGTGGACGTGGACGTGGTCGTATGTGATTATTTTTTTTGAATGAATTTTTCTGGGTCCGACTTTTTCATAATGGTTTTTGTCTAGGGCAACTGCAACTGTAACGCTTCTTCTAAAAACTGAAATTAGAAATTTGTTTAACTCTGATAATGCACCAGAATCTGATGTGAAGCG
>WBZZ01005540.1:20000-22500 GCA_019918135.1 Paulinella micropora
CACTCAGAGTCGTAGGGATGAGTATGAAGACGAAGTATGACTCTGAGAAAGAAAGTGGTATTATTAATTATAAAAATGTTACTTTTAAGAGTCCGAACGAAAATTCGGATATCAATACAAAACAAAGGTGTTTATTCAGATTCAGAACAAATGTCGGTACAGTTTAAAGTCAAAAGACAACGTTACTTGATTAATGTTTCTGGCTAAGTATGATCATATTAATATTAATATCGGATCGGGCACAGGTGCAATTTGTTAACAGTCCATCAAGTTTAACTGAAAGTTCAGTATCTGTGACTATATGTCACTTCCCTTAGCGCCACTATCATTTCCGGGCCCCACAATTTCAACTATCTCGCCCGGGACTGAACTTAACTTCCTTATTCGCCTTCAACTCAAGGAAGTTCATTATATAATTATAGCATATTATTACTAACGCAGGCTTTAACTTAGGCTTTAATTTTTCCACTGATCGATTTAAATAATTGAAGAACGCTTGCTTTTCGTACAGCTGAAAAGGAAGCATGTACGATTCTGAAAGCGAACATAAGTAAAAAAGTAGTGCCGGGCATGAGAACTTAAGAACTTGGTAGGCTATACAGGGATATGGAAACCGGCTACAACATCTCCCAGGCGTTCCCGGTAGACAACCTCACCAGCTTCCGCAATAATCGTTAATAGAAACTAAGGAATAGAAATGAAGCCAGCCAAAAACAACTCCGCGTCTGGCATAATAGAAACTAAAGAATAGAAATAAAGCCAGCCAAAAACAACTCCGCGTCTGGCAGTGTCTGCTCCAACTGCGGACGCTGGCAGAATGACAGAAAGCGCATTACTTACCCTCCGATTTAATAAAATAAATAACTACTCAATAGAACAGAGCGCATTACCCTCCGGTTCAATAAAAATGGCCGCAGATCCTATCTATATCTATCTATCTATCTATCTATCTATCCATCTATCTATCTATCTATCAATCTATCTATCTATCTATCTATCTATCTATCTATCTATCTATCTATCTATCTATCTATCTATCTATCTATCTATCTATCTATCTTTAGTCGATATCTCATCAGTTGAACTCATCACTTACTCCACGGAGTGAACCAAGGCCACTTGAGGTGTCACTGACCCTCCCTTGGGCTTGGTTTTTGAAATGGGTGCCATTTGTCGACAGACAGAGAATTAGGGGATGGTGTGGGTGTGCTGGGCCCGTGGTGGGGTGTCTTATGTGTGCCTAGCCATACGCCTATAAGTCACATGCCGAAATAGCGACGGGAAGCACAATCCTGTTCTCTCAGGGTGCACTTTCTCGCTTGTTGAGCCCGGAATAAAACCCAGAGTGCTCTGTCGGTTTATACTAGACTGTCGAACAGTCTCGAAACTCCAACTGCTTACTGGGTCCTCTGTAATGGAGGTGGGAGCTCGTTCTGCAAGGGGCGCTTATGGAACGAGCCCTGGCCCCGCCTGGTACTAGAGAGCTTTGGTATCGCATGTATCAGTCCCTTCCGTGCAAACATCACGGCTGAGCTGGGCATCGGGTTAATACTTTACCCACAGACTTCCTTGGTTGACGAAATCAGAAGCTCCTTTTTTCTGACATTAGTCGATATCTCATCTATCTATCTATCTATCTATCTATCTATCTATCTATCTATCTATCTATCTATCTATCTATCTATCTATCTATCTATCTATCTATCTATCTATCTATCTATCTACCTACCTACCTACCTACCTACCTATCTATCTATCTATCTATCTATCTATCTATCTATCTATCTATCTATCTATCTATCTATCTATCTATCTATCTATATATCTATCATTTTGTTGTTGTTGTTTGTTGTTGTTTGTTGTTGTTTGTTGCAGATGTTGTTGTTGTTGTTCTAGTTGTTGTTGATGTTGTTGTTGATGTTGTTGTTGTTGTTTTTGTTGTCGTTGTTATTGACGTTTGTTGTTGTCGTTTGTTGTCGTTTGTTGTTGTTGTTGCTGTTGTTGTTGTTGTTGTTGTTGTTGCTATTATTATTACTATTATTATCACTATTATTATTATCATTGGACACCGTGATAGCCCAGTGGTCAAGTTCTACCATCTGGGCCCTGTCGCCAGTTCGATTCCCGTCGGTGCCACCAGTATTTTCATTGAACATACCGGTCCGTCTGGATCAGTATTTTCATTGAACATACCGGTCCGTCTGGAAGTGTTGGAACTGCCCTTGCGGGGGTGTCATTACAGCCTATCGTAAATTCTTCGTACTCCCCTCACGGGTGAGACGATGGAGGCGCATGTGCAGAAATGCATCAGCCATTGACAGAGCAGCACAATTATTATCATTATTATTATTATTATTATTGGACACCGTGATAGCCCAGTGGTCAAGTTCTACCATCTGGGCCCTGTCGCCAGTTCGATTCCCGTCGGTGCCACCAGTATTTTCATTAAACATACCGATCCGTCTGGACCAGTATTTTCATTGAACATACCGGCCCGTCT
>WBZZ01005540.1:42500-47500 GCA_019918135.1 Paulinella micropora
CCCAATTATGGTGATTATGGTAATGATAATGATAATGATATTGATGATGATAATCATGATGATGATGATGATGATGATGATAGTAATATAATAATAATAATAATAATAATAATAATAATAATAATAATAATAATAATAATAATAATAATAATAATAATAATAATAATAATAATACTAATAGGCTTCCTCAGACTATAGCATCAGATCCAGATCCTGGACATGTGCCTCCATTGTCACCGGGGTCAGCCGATCCCAACGCATTGTCAGAACACCAAACAGACATAGCAGCAACAGCAACAGCAGGGGCAGATGGGGGCTGTGAAGTGCATGAAGAGCTAGATGCGAGGGTGTTAGCTGAAGAGAAGAACTCGGAGACACTACGCTGCGCTCCCGAACCCCTCTCTCTAGCCAGGACGTCCACACTGCGCGGACGGCCGCGCCGCGCAACATCAACGTCACTTGGGGGAGAGGGTGGGACAGAAGCTGATGGAACTTCAGTGAGGTCAATCACCTCCTCGCCCCCATCCTCCACCCCAAGCTCCTCCCTTTTACCCTCCCTAGCAGACCAACACTCAGACACATATGATCCAAACAACACATCCAACTTTGGAGGGGGACGCAACGCTGTAACCCCTAACAACGCAGCAAGCCTAAAGTTACTGCGGAAGCGCGACTTCCCCTGAAAAAGCTTACAAAACAATCGTGATTGATCCACAGGCGACATATCATCCCAACCCTGCCGCACAGAGCCCTCCCGCTCCCGCCCAAGCAACACATCCTCCACCACAACCTCACCGCCTCACCACCCTCCTCACTCCCTCCATCCCCCTCAGCACCCCCCACAGCCATGCCACCGAGCCTCTGCATACTCAGCAACAGCTGCTTACGTCTCGCCTCATGCATGGGGCAATGCCATAAGAAGTGCGCAAGGGACTCATTGACATCATCATGACAACAGAAGCAGCGATGACGTTAGTTGTCGTGGGACAGAGAACTTGGTAATCTTGGCAACTGGGTCTCCCCGTTGCGGGTCGAGGCGATGGACACGGCCTCGCACCAGAAACTTTCAACATAAAAGAACAAGTTATTCAAAACCAGAGAAACCAGTGCAACCTCGTTTGTTTCCTCAAAACAAGCACTTATTATTGCGAACTGGTGGTTGACACAACCATACCACTGATATCCCTCTCCTTTTGGGCGCCCCGGGGGGGGGGGGGGGGGGGGGGGGGGGGGGGGCGTGGGGACATGCCACTGACCAACTTGCTGCGGTACAACCGAAGGCGGTTGTTGCAGCTGAGCAACCTTCTCCGAAGCAGATTATAATGCGCATCATCAAGGGCTACCCATCTTAGGAACTCCTTAGTTCCAAAGACTTGTCTTAGGATGACTCGCAGGCCATCAGTAAGATCGCTGCCTGCCTCTCGCTTGTCCCACATCAGTTGCTGCAACATCTTGACGTCCTGCTGAAGGGCCCACTTGTCCAGTCGAACTCCAACCCTCGAGGTCCTTCTCTGAGCTATTTAGGAGCTCCTGAAGCCCTTGTTGTAGATCCATTGAGTCCATGATAGCGCCTTCGGCCTCCGCAGTCCAGTCGGATTTGACTTGAGATGCGATGACAGGAAATCGCTCCTCCGGTAGAACACGCAGCCGTCCATAGAACTTCAGTTGCGCCGCCCGCCGCAAACGCTCCGCACTCAAAGAGCGCGCCAGAAAGAGTGTAATCCACTTGCTTGTCTTAGGGCTGATGCCGAGAATCATCCTCATGGGGCGCAGCATTGCTGCCTCCAGCTTGGTGAGCTGCGATACGGGGGCACGCCAGACATCGAAGGCGTACTTCAGCTTGGCCCCCACAAGTTGATTCCAGCACATGAGACGATACCTAGCTTGTATCTCACCTGCACACCACAAAGAGTACCAACCTGCGGTGGCGACTTCAGTGACACGCGTAGCCCGCAGGGCCTGCTCCTTCCACTTCAGGTCGTCGGTGATAACCACTCCCAGGTACTTGTACTGACTGGTGACACAAAGCTTCTGGCCGCGAAACCACACCACGGGCTCACCTCGCTCCCTGATACTTGGTCGTTTCGCCTTGCTCGACGTGTAAATGGGCATGATTTCCGTCTTGCCGGGCTTCAAGTTGACTTCCAGCCGGTAATCTTCCGCGAACTTGGCCACAACATTGACCATCTTCTGGAGCTCGGTGCGACTGTGAGCGATGAGGGCCACGTCGACCGCGTATAGAAGTGCCTTGATGTCGTTCAACCGCTTCACATCCGTGATCTTGAGGGCACTCGCCAGCCGATCACACAGCTCATCCATAAAGACGTTGAAGAGTGTGGGAGAGAGAGGGGACCCCTGTTGGACGCCTACACCCTCCAGTACTTCGGGGGTGAGTGCTCCATCAACTAGCACTTGCGACGAAGTCTGCTCGTAGCACCTGCGTAGCGTGCGCCAGAACTTGCCCCTTACACCCAGCTTCCAGAGCCTCTCAAATAGGCCATCTCTCCAAACAGACGGGAAAGCCTTGCGTAGATCGACGAACAGGACATACGACTCCCGCTTCTGCTGCTGACGCCCCTTCAACCTCTGCCAAAGGGTAAAGACCTGATCCGTAGTGCGACGCCCCGGGCGGAAGCCTCCCTGCTCTGGACGTAGCTTATCCGGGCCATCCACGAAGAGCGTTAGACGAGTAGCTAATAAGGACAGATACAGCTTACCAAGGCAACTAATAATCGAGATATCCCTCCAGTTGTCAGGATCCGTAGGATCCCCACCCTTGGGGATATTGACGATGATTCCCTTGCCCCAAGCTTTTGGAGTCCTCTCGGCTTCTCGAATCCAGTTGAAGTACTGCGTTAAGTAGCCATTGATGTAGGCGCCGCCATACTTGAGCATCTCGTTCTTCACTTTGTCCTCGCCACAAGCTTTGTGGTTATTCAGGGCACGTTGCCTTGCAAGGACCTCCTCTTGCGTTAACGGCTTGTCCAGCTCTTCGCAAGTGTCTTCACCTACTTCGTGCTCCTTCATAGCCCGGGCCACCTCATCTCTGAAGCGATCGTTCCAGTGGAACTGCCGCTTAGCTTCGGCTTCCTCCCACTCCAGCGAGCCTGCTTCTGCACAGCACTCCACCACAACAGCCGCACTTGCCGGATTTTCCCGTGGCTTCACCGAATTTTTCCGAAATTCCTCCCACCGAGCGACCTTTTCCGGCAGCGTACACGCCAGTGAGCCATCCTCCCTTTGCACCGGCGCGGAGACCTTCGTTCTGCGTGCCCCGCCAAGCCGCTTCGCGAGTAGCCAAAAGCGCTTTGAGGATTGCTCGCGTTGACATTTGACCGCTTCTTCCTGCACTTGCTTGAAGGAGGCGGACTTCTTGGCCCGAGTTGCCTTCCGAATTTGCTTGCGGAGCCGTAGCCAATTCAGACGGGCTTCCGCATTCGATTCATCCCTCCTGTATACTGCGTAGGCCTCCCGGCGCTGTTGAATGAGCTCCTTTAGCTCCCCGTCGAACCAATTGTTGGTGAAACGGGGTCGTATACATCTGGAGCCAAGGACCCGGTGCGCCGCCATTCGGAAGGACTGCGCCACTCGCTCGGTGACGTCATCTACCACCCGTTGGCTGTCGGCACCACCCGATAGGTCAAGCTCAGGCAGCTGATGCACTCCAAACTTCTGTAGGCAATGCTGGAATACGTCATCGAACTTGTCGCGTAGATAATCCAGCGCTTGCTTCGCAGCGTGATCATTACCCGAGACACCAGCACCAATAAGCTTATCAACACGAAAGGACCTGTAAGGTTTCGCAGCCCGCTTTGGTCGGCGCTGGCCGCTCCACGTCAGTTCGGCCCATACTGCCTTGTGGTCCGTATCAAGATCATCTTCGCATACTCCGAACTTTGCTCCAGATGCCAAGCCAGGCGACGCGCAGATGTAATCGAGGAGGTGCTTGCCTGTGCCCATGCCGCGCTGCTCACGCCGGGACCACCAGTAGGACCCTTCCACTGGGCACGAGAAGCGGCTCAGATTTCGCAGGCCCGTAGCGACGAGGACAGCCGCGAGTCTCTTGCCGTTCTCCGAACGTACGGGTGCTCCCTTATCATCGACCTCCCCGTGCTGACCGACGATGCCCTCCTCTTTTCGGCTGCATGCCGGCCCGAGCTTCGCGTTGGCATCCGCCACCGTGACCACAAGACCTTTGGCTCCAAAAAAAGCTATAGCTGCCTGCCAGGCCGCATACGCCTCTGACGACTCTTCTTCCTGCGTTTCCTGGGGAAAGTAGCCGTTGCCCACATAGATATCCTGAGCGCCGGTAACACCCGAGGCGATACGCAGCCACACTTGCTGCCGGTGGTCGACGGGGGCTGACACCAGGTTGCAATACGGACCAAGGAAGTTAGCCACCGCGAATAGAACCCCACCCTTGCAGCGATTTTTCTCGCTGACCTCCGCAGGTTTTCCAAAAATCCGGAATCCATCCAGGCTGCATTTGGAAAGTTGCTTCTTGCCCATGCGGTGCTCCTGAGCCCCGATGACTAGCCAGCCCTCGTGCTTGTAGAATGATGCCCATTCCGCCGTGCCTACGTTGTCGTATCCCGTTTTACCCTGCCAGTTGTGACTCGCGACGAGTAGCTTGAAGCCGGTATCGAACTGCTTGGAGCGGTGCTTCTTGGCTCGTTTCCGGAGCCGACGGCCGCGCTTGGCTTCCGCCCTCGTGCTGACCCCCTCTGCAGGTGCTTGCGCAGGTTGGTCCCCCACTGCACTGGCCGCCGAATGCAGGGGCACCACATGCACATCAGCACACTCAGACACACACTTAGGTGCATCGGCAGCCAATGCCGAAGACACCACCTGCACATCATCGACACATTCTTCATGCAGAGGCAAGACGCGATATCCCGTCGCAGCTTCCTCCTTCCGGACCGCCGCTTCCCCACGCAGATGGATGCGAATAAGCCTTCGGACACGTTCCTGTCCCTGAACCTGCGCCCAAGGGCCACATT